>JZKD02S0154676.1:972628-984725 GCA_000966675.3 Picea glauca | reverse complement strand
CCAGAGAATCAGCTAGCTCCCATCTCACCTCGCAAGGCCAAGATACCACTCCTCGCCGAGCTAGGTATCCCAACTCCCACAAGCTAAGTTAGTCAAGTATAAATTTCTGCAGCATAACATTACGCATCACCAAAGAGATCCATCATCCTTCTCCTTCCTCCATTATATATAGTTTCGAAGTACTTTACGTTCCCAAAATACCATTTAATTTAATGTTTAATAATTTAATTCATAAAAATCCTCCCCATACATGTGTCACCCATCCCCTTCATTCCTCCATAAATTAATTTCATTAATTAAATAATTACCCCTATTTCCCTCACCCACATAAAATCAATCCTAGAATCGCTCCTAGGTGTCCCCATATTCCCTTACAATTTTTAATGACTTTCCCCCTTACCAATTTACTAGTTGAGTTAATTTAGAAAGTTCCTAAATGCTAGATACCTTAGTAAGTTTGACTTTCTGCTTTTTCCCTTAGAAAGTTTCTAAATGCTAGATACCTTAGAAAGTTCCTAAATGCTAGATACCTTAGTAAGTTTCTCCTTGCTTTTTAGGTTTCCCTCTTTTCCTAGTTTCCTAATTCTTTTAGATTTCCCTCTTTCCCTTTTCATTTAAAACTCAAATTGGGAGGTGTAGAAAATTAACTTTTTCCCTTTTTCCTTTTCAGTTAATAAATTTTTAATTAACATATGGGACAACACAATTATTTCCCCCCTTTTCCCCTTTTTTAAATTTTATCCCCCAAAAGATTTTTATTTTATTTTATTATAAATTAATGAATTTCTTACTCCCTTCTCGACACATGATTAAAGATGATTATTATTATTAATTATTTAAATTTTATTTTTATTTTTATATAAATAGATAAAAATTCTTTTATCACAAGTATCACTTAGACCTAGACTTTATTTTCCTAGGTTGGGTGACATTTTATTAGGGGAAATGTTTTAAATATTTCTTATCGCGTTATTCATCCTAAGGCCATCTAGGTTTATCGATTTATTAACTAACAACGTGACATGCAGTTCACGATGCACTAGGTGCTCCAAGGGTGTCACTCGCCTCAATCTTCTTTCCTTACATGACGTTCCCTTCAGGACGCACTACGTGCTCCAAGGGTGCCATTTGCCTCTTGACTGACTTGGTAGACATCAAAAACCCCTGGAGTCAATACTCCACCAGGTGATCTTGTGGGAGACTAAGGGCCTCTAAGGAATAAGGCCCCTGCCTTATTGCGCACCCCTTGGAATCATCGTGAGCGACTATCGCAGTCTTCCCTCACGACATCATGGGTCCTCTCAAACTAGGTAATCGTTAACCTACAGTTTGAGCCACAAAGGGAGTGCTAGTAGGTTGTGGCAGTGATGCTGTCCACACCTCTCCCTCAACGTCTCTAGTAGTTGTGCGTGACCCCTCTACTCCAAATTTGAGTCTGGTCGACAAGCTATCGTCAACCTGCATCATCAATGAATCACGTCAGAAATATATCCATAATCATATCATCTAATCAGATCCACTAATATCACATATAAAACAATCAAACCCCAATAGTTCACTCCCCGACTCGATCCAGAGTCCAAGGGTTTCCATCGATGCCTTTGCATCCTTGAGGTCCAAACGCCTGCACACTCAGTAAAACCAAGTCAATAGCACCTATCTATGTCAATGCAGGTAAGCAACATGTCATCAACCCATAACGCCTCATCATCAAAATCAAATGCTTAATAGTATAATAATTTGGATCGCTTGTGAGCAAGTGTCCTCAAAGAATAAGTTCACTCAGTGTGTGCAAGAGAGGGATGTTACATACACCCCCTCTTGGTCTAAACTTTATCTCAAAGTTTCATAGTATAAGTTCTGAAATAATGTGTATCACAGGATCAAAAGTATATCTATCAAACAAAAATGGAAACTGTTGGCGCATATCATATGCATCCTCCTAGGTCGCCGAGTGTAGACTATAGTTTTCCCACTGGACCTTGACCTGATCTACTGTTCAGTTCCATAGCTGTCGAATGTGATGATCCAGGATGTGGATCAGCTCAGATGTGAGTGCCCCCTCATCTGATACCTGCAAGGAACTCATGTCAATAACATGTGTAGGATCACTAATATAATGTCCCAAAATAGATATGTGAAAAACATCGTGCATACACCTCAAAGAATCAGGCAAGGCTATTCAATAGGCCACGGGCCCCTTCCTCTCCAAAATATCGAAAGGTCCCATGAACCTAGGAGAGATTTTATCTCCCTTTCCAAACTTGATCGAACTCTTATGCGGTTTTATCCACAAAAAGACTCGATCTCCAACCTCATAACTACGGTCGACACGGCGTGCATTGACATAAATCTAGTGTCGATCTTGCGCTTCTTTAATCCTTTGTCTTATTGTTTGCATTTTCTTTTCTATTTCTTGGATCACTTCTGGTCCCACCAAGACCCTATCCTCAAGCCGATCCCAACTCAAAGGCATCTGACACAGTCGCCTGTAAAGAAACTCTAAAGGTGCCATCTTAATGGTGCTACACAACGCTTTTGTTAGTCCATCACGTACATGCGCAACATGTCCTCCAAGGTTTGGTTCATTTGTTTGGTCTACCCGTCAGTCTTTGGGTGATACGCAGTACTAAAGTTAAGTTGGGTTCCCAAGGCCTCTTGGAAACTAGTCCAAAATCGTCTAGTAAACACCGATCCCCAATTGGATATAATCCTCTTAGGCATGCCATGTAGCCTCACAATATCACTGATGAAAACCCTAGCTATGTCAGGTGCCTGATACGTCATACGCATAGGAATAAAATGAGCACTCTTCATTGGAGTGTCGACTACCATGAAAATCGAGTCGTGTCTCCTTGCCATCAATGGTAATCCAACAATAAAATCCATTGAAATAACCTCCCATTTCAATTTTGGAATAACATCTGGCTATAGTAATCCTGTTGGATGTCTATGTTCGACCTTTACCTGCTGACATTCTAGACATCTGGCCACATAGTTGACTATGCTTTCCTTCATCCCTTTCCAGAAGAATAAGGGTTTAAGGTCTTCCCTCATCTTCGTGACTCCTGGGTGAGCCATGTACACTTCTCTATGAGCCTCGCTTAGGATCAATTTCTTCAACTCGTCATTCGGTGGTACATAAATCCAATTTTTAAACCTCATTAATCCATCGTCGTCAAATGTAAATCCTTCAAATCTTGGTACCATCATTGTGTTTTGTCCAATAAAACCTTCGACATCTTTGTACCATTCATCGTCATGCTATAAAGTTAGAATCTATTCACGTATATTTGTATGAAGAGGCAACACCAAAAACATGCGTGGTCTCCGACTCAATGCATCTGCCACTCATTTCATTGTTCCTTTTATGTAATTAATCTCAAAGTCGTACTTGCTAAGCAATTCCGACCAACGTCGTTGTCATGTGTTCAAGCTTCTTTACATAAAGATATGTTGTAGTCCATAGTGGTCCATATTTAGTTCAAATTTTCTTCCAACAAGGTAGTGTCTCCAAACCTTCAAGGCATATACGATGGCTAACAACTCCAAATCGTGCATCGCGTAGTTTTCCTCATGCCTTCTCAGTTTACTCGAGATGTAAGCGATCACTCGACCGTCTTGCATCAAGACTCCGCCTAAGCCTTCCTTGGATGCATTAGTGCATACCAAGAAGTTCACGTCCATGTCAGGGACCTTTAGTATCAATGTTATTGTCAACATATTTTTGAGCCTTCCAAATGCTTCCGCGCATTTCTTGGTCCAAACAAACTTCTTGTTCTTCTTCTACAATTCCATGATCGGATTTGCTATCTTCAAAAATCCCTCGACGAACCGTTGATAGTATCCTACTAAACCCATCAAGCTACGTACTTCCAGAATGTTTGTCGGCACAAGCCATTCCATAATAGCCTCGACCTTTGTTAGATCCAC
Organism: Picea glauca; assembly: GCA_000966675.3. Classification (NCBI taxonomy): domain Eukaryota; kingdom Viridiplantae; phylum Streptophyta; class Pinopsida; order Pinales; family Pinaceae; genus Picea; species Picea glauca. The sequence continues at coordinate 980,792 of JZKD02S0154676.1, read as the reverse complement.
GACGATACCTTCGTCGGAGATGACATGCCCTAAGTAGTGAATATTCGATTGATAAAAAGAGCATTTGGACAACTTCCTATACAATTTGTTCTCTCGCAGACACTGTAGTACCAAGCACAAGTGCTTTCCATGCTCCTCCATCATCCGAGAATAGATCAAAATACCGTCAATGAATACTTGGATGAACTTGTCCAAGTACTCGCGGAACACCCGTTCATCAAAATCATAAATACTCCTCGGGAATTTGTCAGTCCAAATGGTAAAACAGTAAACTCGTAATGTACAAACCTCGTCTTAAAGGCGTTCTTAGGGATGCCATCCTCCTTGATCCATAATTGGTGATACCTTGATCGCAAATCGATCTTTGAAAATATTGTCACACCCTTCATCTGATCGAACAGATCATCAATCCTCGGCAACAGATACTGATTCTTGATCGTTTCCTTTTTCAATTGATGGTAGTTAATGAATATTCTCCACGAACCATCCTTATTTCATATGAAAATAACAGGCACACCCCATGGTGAAACACTCAGAAGTATAAGTCCCAGGTCCAGCAACTCCTTCAGTTGCATTCTCAACTCCTGTAACTTTGAGGTTGACATACGATAAGGCATTCACGCTATTGGTTTAGTCCTCAGTTTTAGGTGTATGGTAAACTTTAATTCCCTCTCTGGTGGCATCCCAGTTAATTCCTTTGGGAAGAAGTTTGCAAACTCTCTCACCAAAGGAAGGTGTTCTAGACCTTCCGCTACTCCCTTCTCATTTAACGCAAGGATTGCATAAAGCTTACATCCCTTGCGCATGATTTTCCATAGATGCAAGGAAGAGATGAACCTCAGGGAAAATCCCTGGTTTCATCCTACAATCACGCATCTTTTCCCCTCATCATCGACCAAGCTCAATTGTTTCGTCTTACAGTTGAGTATCACCTCATGCGATTCCGACCAATCCATACCAATCACTACATCATAAGATCCTAAGATCGTGATGTACAGGTTGGACCTAGTGACAAAATCTCCTAGGTTAAGGTTACAGCCTATAACCTTTCCTCCAACCTTTTGTTTGGCTCCTGAAGCCATCTCTACGAAGCTAAACGCATCCTATTTGATTGCCTTTACCATAATCCTTTTTAGCGTTGCACCAGAAATGAAACTCTTAGTAGCACCGAGATCTATCAAAATACTAAGGATCTGGTCAATGACGGTACCTGACATCTCGAGCACAGTCGATCGATGCTCTTCCTAGTGGTTATTCACCACTGCATGACTCTGATGGGCCTTGCCCATATCTCCCACAGTAGTGGGTCCGACAGATCTAAACTCTCTAGTCCTCTCCATTGGACAGTCGCGCTGGTAGTGTGGCTCCCCACACATCCAACACCCCTTCTCCGGTCCAGTACTCCTGGTACCTGAAGTAGAAGATGACGATCGATCGGCCTGGAATCTTGGTCTATTCTGCTGAACATGCCTAAACTGTTGTTGTTGTGGTCGACGCTGCTGCTGATGATGTGGTCCCCAATAAGGTGTTTTTTATTGAGGCACCAGTCGCCAAGGTGTAGTGAAAGTGGATCCCCTTTGGAAGCCACGATATCTTGGCGTATGTCTAGCTAGTGTCTGATGTTGTTGTGCACCCAATGACACCTTCCCTGCTAGTCTCACTGGAGTCTTGCTCTGACCCCCACTGATAACCTCCTCCTCTGCTATGAGGGCCTTCTGGATGACATCATGCAAGGTTTGAGGCATTAGAATCCTAACCTTTGCACGTATGTTGACATTAAGGTCCAACACGAACCTATTGACCTTAAGTTTCTCAGTATTAATATGCGGCGCATACTGAAGGAGCTCCATAAAATGGGCCTCGTACTTGGGCACTGTACGACCGCCATGTCATAAGGCATTGAGCTCCTTGAGCTAATGCTCAATGAATTCCTTTGATAGGTACCTCTCTTGGAACCATTCGTGGAACAACTCCCATGACACATCTTCGATGACCATGTTCAGTTGCAGAAGGAGTGTTTTCTACCATAGAAGAGCGCTCCCTTTTAGTTGAAAGACTTCCATGCGGACCTTCATGTTGGAGGTATAGTCGTGAAGTGAAAAACAAATCGCCATATTCTCCAACCATGCCTTGGCGGCTGCGTCGTCTAGGGCACCAAATAAATCGATAAGTTTGACCTTCTCGAGTTCGCGGTGAATGCTACCAGTACTAGATGGAGTGCGCGGTGGGCCCTCAGGGGGTCTCGGAGCCTTGGCCTCCTCTTTGTCCAAACAACTGATCAGTGCCTCAGACATCCACTGAAAATACCTCATCTCTCTTGCCCGATAACCTGTTTGTCTCCCTAGGGGTTAGACCCTCAGGCATGGATGTTGCTGGAGGCATCGTGCCTCCTCCCCTAGCACCCTGTCGTTTTCCTCTGCGACGTCCTCTAACCATGATTACCTACACGAATACAAGTTAACTTAATTAGCAGCATTATAATAAAAAATCATATCAACAAAAGCTGTGGTGATCCCAAATCACGGGTTGAAGCTACTCTGATACCATATGTAACAACCCCTTAGTTACGACTACTAGTGAACCAAAACTGCAATTTTTTTTTTTTTTTTAGGTAAGAAGACGATGACGACAACAATTTAACCACACCATTGACGATGAATGCAAGCATGTAGTCCAAGCAACAAGAAACTACGACTCCACGCACTGGCACAAGAGAAACTGGGCAAAATGTGCATGGAACAACAAGGAGAAATGACTACCGACCTGATGTAAACATGATCAAACCTATAAGCTAAGGGACAACATCCCCATCCCGACACAATGGATTTGACAAATAAAGACTAGAACCGGAAGGCACGCGAACCCAACGCCTGAAGGCATTCAACCCATGTGCCAAAAAAAAACTTACAATGCTTTACGACACTCACATAGAAGGCATCAACTCCAGCCAAGTTATCATTCACCACTATCCAATAGGGCACGCCATGATCCCCTCATTGGGAACCATCTAGTCCCCAGATGATAAACGCATCAATAACCTTGGCGCAACACATCCTAACGGGACCGAGGATTCAAGAAAATCCAACGCGCTAGGATGTGAAACAAATAACAAGAAAACTATGCCCACACCCCAAGCATCTGGTCGATAGGAATCCAGACGACATTACTCAAGAAAAAAAATGCAACTGTTACATGACTTCGCCAACACCCCATTCATTCATCAAGTCTAAACTCGTCAAAATTACCATCTAATTAACATTAAGTATAATCTAACTCGCATGTCTAAATTATAAATTTGTCATTAATTTACAATCAAAATGACATTAAATACAACCAATTTAGCAAGTCTAATTACCATTTGTCCATCATTACCATCTAATTGAGAAATCTAATTTAATCAATACTAAAACCATAAACTATAATTACTATCTAATTAACAAGTCAGTTTAATCAAGGTTAAAACTAGAGGACAAGTCTGGTCTGAGTTAGTTAAGGGTGATCTAAACAATTCAAGGCTATCTATTCAATGAAGAGGTCGTTGAAAATGCTAATAATTTGTTGTAAGAAGTAATTATAAATTACCAATGTTGCAAACTATTGTGTACATTATACATGGGTTGTCAAATAAAAAAACAGAAGGCATGTATATGACAAGTCACCGGGCCATCTAGGTAAAACACGACCTGAATTAGAATGCCTTTCAATCAATTTATAGAAGGGTTGTCAATAAGTAACAAGCATTAAACATGGGCGAGAGTTAAATACCATTAACTCAAGAGTATATAAATGACAACACAATCCTGGCAGGCCATCAATAAATGAAATGTACTCCTAATATGGTAACAATGCAGACCCAAGGTAAGTCCAAACACAACGTAGTCCAACGACAAAGTGCCAGACACACAGGCAACTAAGGTTGTCTTAAAATAAAAAATCATGCACATTACACACAACCCAATGGAACTATAAAAATTTTTGTGGTTAAAAACATATAATCGTAAAGCCAGTAAATACAATTGTAATGCCATTAAAGAAGGTTGTTGTACCTTATTCACCATGAAATGGAATTATACATAATCATTGTCAAAAGAGAAAGTAAATATAACTACATTGCCATCTATAAAATCGTAACTGCCATTAGTTGTAATCACATTGCCAATTAATGAAGACATGGTACATTACTCACCACTCACTGGAATATATGATCGTTGTTCTACACGGTCGAATGCACAGGTAAATTCAAGGTTGGAATCGTAGATGGTAAAGGTGTCATAGTAAGGTCATGGTTACAATTCGCAGTGGTATGCTATCACAACAATTACATGGTTTCAAATCGCAGATTATAAATTCATTGAATTATAAATCAAGGTTACAAATCATAGAGGTAGGGTGTTACAACAAATTCGTGGGTACATATCACAGAGGTAATGTATTACAACAAAATCTTGTTTACATACCGCAGAGGTAAGGTGTTACAGTAACTTCACTAAGTTTACAAGAAAATAATTTCAATGAGGTTAAAACATTCAAGAATTTAATTCGTTGAGTTTATAACCTTATAAAACACACATAAGTAAAATTCTTCTTAATCAATATACACTAGTGCATGTATAAAATGAAAAGTGGGTAGCTTGTCGAGCACCTGGAAATCTAAACAAGCTGACCAGAATAAAAATTTCGCTAGGAAAAATTTCACCCCCAAATCAAACGAAATGTATTCAAAGAAGTGTCAATCGCCAAGCAAACCAACGAATAGAAGTCTAAATCAAGCGACGAATGCAGTCTTAACTAGAGGTGAAAACGCAGTCTCAATAGTCTTCAAAAGTAGAGTGTAGAGTTAAAGAAAAATTTCGCCATTGTAAAAAATTGCAGGGTTAATTAATCACATCAAGGCATAAGACTACACACTACCCAGAACAATCAATAGGGGTGGACGACTGGCAGGAACCTCCTTCGCTCATCATCCACACACATAAAAGTAGGGCGTTTAGATCCATAGGTCTATTAACACCGAAGTGATGACCATAGATTAGGCCCTTGGCCGACTGCTCAGGCATGAACTGATGAGCTAGGGACAAAGGAAAAAATAAACCGCAATAATCACAATCAATAAACCATAGGACGATCAAGACATGCAGGGATCGAAGGCCATGGAATTCAATCAACATCGAGCTAAAGGCTATGGGGGAAACTTAGCATCAACTATAATGCTAAGACAATCATTTTCTTTACCTGATTAAACATACATAACTAAAATCATAAATCATACTAACAATCTACCATGCAGAAACAAGGAAGCATATAGTATCCTAAGTCATCCGATTTGAGTTGATGTCCCACGCGCTCCATGCAACTCCTGCTTGCGAACTGATGAGACTTCACCGGTACCTCCCAACCAATGTTGCAGGTACTCTTCTTTCCCCTTATCCCCCCGAGCCGCAAAGGGTCCACACCCACTAACTAAAGAATCAGATAGCTCCTAGCTCGACTCGCAAGGCCAAGCTACCATTCCTCACCGAGCTAGGTATCCCAACTCCCACAAGCTAAGTCAGTCAAGTATAAATTTCTGCAGTGTAACGTTACACATCACCGAAGAGATCCATCATCCTTCTTCTCCCTTCATTATATAGATTTTTGAAGTCCTTCACTTTCCCAAAATCCCATTTAATTTAATGTTTAATAATTTAATTCATAAAAATCCTTCCCATACATGTGTCACCCATCCCCTTCATTCCTCCATAAATTAATTTCAATAATTAAATAATTACCCTTATTTCCTTCACCCACCTAAAATCAATCCTAGAATCCCTCCTAGGTGTTCCCATATTCCATTACAAGTTTTAATGACTTTCTCCCTTACCAATTTACTAGTTGAGTTAATTTAGAAAGTTCTTAAATTCTATATACCTTACTAAGTTTGACTTTCTACTTTTCCCCTTGTGTTTCCCCTTTCTTTTTATGTTCCTCACTTTTCCTAGTTTCCTAATTCTTTTAGATTTCCCTCTTTCCCTTTTCATTTAAAACTCAAATTGGCAGGTGTAGAAAATTAACTTTTTCCCTTTTTCCTTTTTAGTTAATAAATTTTTAATTAACATATGAGACAAAACAATTATTTCCCCCTTTTTCCCCTTTTTTTAATTTTATCCCCCAAAAGATTTTTTTTTATTATTATTATAAATTAATGAATTACTTACTCCCTTCTCGACAGATGATTAAAGATAATTATCATTATTAATTATTTAATTATTATTTTTATTTTTATATAAATAGATAAAAAATCTTTTATGACAAGTATCACTTAGACCTAGACTTTATTTTCCTAGTTTGGGCGACATTTTATTAGGGGAAATGTTTTAAATCTTTCTTATGACGTTATTCATCCTAAGGCCATCAAGGTTTATCCATTTATTAATTAACAACGAGACTTGCTCTTTAGGATGCACTAGGTGCTCCAAGGGTGCCACTCGCCTCAATATGTTTCTCTTGCATGACGTCCCCTTCAGGATGCACTACGTGCTCCAAGGGTGCTACTCGCCTCTTGACTGACATGGCAGACATAAAAAAACCGTGGAGTCAATACTTCACTAGGTGATCTTGTGGGAGACTAAGGGCCTCTAAGGAATAAGCCCCCTGCCTTATTGCATGCCCCTTAGAATCATCGGGAGCAACTGTCACAATCTACCCTCACGACATCGTGGGTCCTCTCGAACTAGGTAGTTGTTAACCTACAGTTCGAGCCACGACATGAGTGCTAGTAAGTTGTCGCAGGGTTGTTGTCCACACCTCTCCCTCAACATCTCTGGTAGTCCTGTGTGACACCTCTACTCCACATGTGAGTCTGGTTGGCAAGATATTGTCAACCTGCATCATCAACGAATCATGTCAAAAATATATCCATAATCATATTATCTAATCAGATGCACTAATATCACATATAAAATAATCAAACCCCAATAGTTCACTCCCCAACTCGATCCAGAGTCCAAGGGGTTCCATCAATTTCTTTGCATCCTCGAGGTCCAAAATCATGCACACTAAGTAAAACCGAGTCAATAGCACTTGTTTATGTCAATACAGCAAAACAACATGTCATCAACCTATAACGCCTCATAATCAAAATCAAATGCTTAATAGTATAATAATCCGGATCACTTCTGAGCAAGTGTCTCAAAGAATAAGTTCGCTCAGTGTGTGCAAGAGCGGGATGTTACACCATCATCAAAGACTTAAAACGAGTGTCTTGAGATCTTATTTAAGCTTCTCAACATCATTAGCCTTGAACTAGTACTGAAGTCAACAAGCATGAACTTTGTAGGCGGTGTTTGGGCTTCAAATGGGGTACAAGCACCATAAGTAGCTTTTGTGCATTGGGAATGTGTGTTAATCCATAAACATGGTCTAGGAGGAAATAATGACCTCAAGCCCTAATTGAACCTTCTTGAGTTCAAGAATCATGAACAATACCTAGAAACAATGACACGGGCCCTCTTCGTTGATTCTTTCACATCTGAGTTGAATATGGGTTTCATTATGAGGTCTTAAGCATCATGGATGGGTCTTAGGTTCATGACCATAGTGAAAATATGGAAACAAAATGTTTTGGCCCTAAACCCTTCTCCTTAGGCCCATGTTTCATGGATGAGTCCTCAAACCAATGCATTAGACCTATTTTAGTTATCAATTTCCTCCAAGGGTGCTATGGTCCCTATGCTTAAGTTAGTTGTGCACCAAGAATGGGTTTGTAGGTTCATCCAAGGTAACATGATGAAAACAATGACCTTGTTCCCTAAATGATGCTTCTTGGTCTCAATCACTATGAAATACACCTATAATCCACAAAACATAACATGTCTTGGGCATCTTTTGATTCTGAGTAGTTATAATGGGTTTTTACATTACATCTCGTGGGACATTATAATGGTTTTACTAATGTAATAATGGGTCTTTGCATCTTTACAGTGGCCAAATAAGCATAGCAAGGTCCTTGGGAATTTAACAAATCTTTTTGGGCTCAAGCATGGTGAAAGATGCATTGAAACGCCACATAAAACCTTTCTATCGGATCTTTGGCTTCTAAGTGTGCTATGGATACCATTAATTGTTTTTGGTAGTGGAGATGTATCTAGGGGCCTTGACCATGGAAAAACAAAAGGAAAACAAGGAA
>JZKD02S0154676.1:937509-949187 GCA_000966675.3 Picea glauca | reverse complement strand
ACCTAAGAAAACATTACCTCCATCATACTTTTCATATTCGCAGAACCACTCCCTGTGGGGAGTCATATGAAAGGATGCACCAGAGTCAATCAACCATACCTCATGATCTGCATGTGTGCTTAAAGAGGCCAAGTACACATCCCCTCCTTCCTTGGAGATCTTTTCTTTTGTAGAAGAAGATTCTTTAGATCCCTTCTTTTTCTCAACTTTAGATCTACATTGTTTCTTGTAATGCCCTTCTTTTCCACACCTCCAACATACCCTTCCAAACTTTCCAAGAGATTTAGATCTACCCTTAGACTTAGATCTCCCACTTGAGAAATTAGATCTATTTCTTTCCTGGGAACATCCTCTTGCAAATAATGTGTCTGTGTTATGTCCTTCCATATTCTTTCATCTCATATCCTATGAAAACAAGGATGAGACCACTTCTTCAAAATTCAAAGAAGTTGTATTACTACCTATGGCCACAACCAGACTATCCCATGAGTCTAGTAAAGAACACAACAAACTGATACATTTATCTTCATTTGAAATTTTAATCTCAACAGATACTAACTGACTTACCACAGTATTGAAGGCGCTCAAATGCTCTACCACCGAGTCTCCATCTCTCATCCTCAAGTTATACAAATTCTTTCTCAGGAATAGTTTATTTACCAGGGACTTATATTGATACAACTTCCCCAACTTTTCCCATAAATCCTTGTCTATAGCTTCCTTTGACACATTTAGTAATACTGAATCAGAGAGACACAGTCAGATTGTGCTCTTTGCCTTTTGATCCATCTTTTTCCAGTCATCTTTAAAAGTTATTGTAGGTGCAGTACCTGGATCTACCGCGATCCACTAATATTTGTCCACAAAAAGATCTTCCATCTTGAGCTTCCATAGCTCAAATCTTTTCCCATTAAACTTCTAGATCTCCATATTTGAATTTCTTTCCATTTGTTTTCACCTGAAAAATAGTACCACAGATCTCCCATTGTAACAAAGCTTATCACAATCCTGAGCCAAACCCTTGACCACAAAGGCATCCCCCTGAAGCCAACAAAGATCTGATACCAAATGTAAATTCTAACCTTGTACAATATCTATTGCAAACAGATATTCAGAAAAGAACAGAAAAGATACAATGGCAAATACAAACATTACATAGAGATTTTTCCCCTGGAAACCCAAACCAGGAAAACCAGCATATTCTATATTCATTCATTGTGTTACAATGTTTAAAATACATAATACATATAGGAGCCAGTGGCATCCAAAACCCTAACCCAATGACCTAGATTAGTCAAAAAACCTAATTTCTTAACCGGAAATAGAAAACCATCAGCAAAGAAACCATGTGCCAAAAAACCACCTAAATATAATGTGGTCCCAGTGTGAAAAAAAAATAGGGGGCGCTGCCCCCGAACTCCCACGCGGGGGGCTCCACCCCCCCTGTGCTCCCGACACATATGCTCAAATACTACTACTCGTGTAAAGAATATAACACATACCCAACAGTTTAAAGGATAGAGTTTTCAGATTTAAAAGATATGTTTTTATTTCTTAAAAGAAATGTTCCTTTTGGATTCAGTTAAACGAGGGAATTTCCTCTTTAGGAAGATACCTACCCAATAACGAAAATGGAGGATAGTTATAGTGAGCTAACTAATGATAAAATTTATTTTAATGTGTATCAAATGTTTTTGTTGCAAAAGGAAATTTTAGGTTGTATGAATGTCACTGTCATCTTGTTGACTTGTCGATTGGGTGATAGTGCTAGTCGTCAGGTTTTTAGACAGTCCTTTAATCTCCTAGTGCATTGAATTTAGCTAGGGGTGAGGGTCCAGTTATGTTGTCATGCCACGGTTGTTGTCACTCCTATCACCTAGCGACGACATGATTCCATGTGGGGGAAACAATGCACACCCATTTGGATAGAGGCGAATGATAACTTGGTCACAGTCTGTGCTACCCATTGTGGGTGATTTTCATTGTACTTGTTATTAGTGTTGGGGTTGTAATGCCTTCACGCATTTGGTTATGTACCATAGAGGTTTTAGTTATTGGTCGTTGAGGTCATTCTGTCGGGATGGGGGATGTTTTTCTTAGCTTGTTGGCATGGTCATGCTGTGTCATACGGGTTGTCATTCCTTCTTGATTTACGCATGCATCGCCAATTGCTCGATGTGCCAGCGTGTAGAGTCATTGTTGTCTATCGCCTAATATGTAGGCGTCATGTTCGTCACTAGGGTGTGGTTAACTGTGTATTCAATGCCTTACTGCCTACCAAAAACAAAAAAAAAAAATTGGCTTCACTCTTGGTCATAACAATTGGGGTTTTTACATATGGTATCAAAGCGGGTTCAACCCTGTGACTGTGGATCACCAGGATTTCCACTGCAGTAAACTCTTGGGTGTTAACCTTTGAGTTAATTAAAATCTTAACGCATCCATGCAGTGATATCAGTTAGAGGATGCCACAGAGGTTTGTGGTGTGGTGCCATGGAAGGAGGTGAAACACCTCTAGAGGTACCCGCGCCTTCGGAGTCTCATCCCAAGGGGAAGAAGAAGTCGTTGGACTGGATTCGATTGTTGTAAGGGATGATGATGGTCTGACAAGGTCCTTCCAGAGATTGTTAGAGGCATTGATTCACCATCGGTACTGAGATGAGGCTAGGGAACCTATACCCCCAAGGTTCCACAACACGCCCTAGCTAGTACCGTTACCATCCATCGAGAACTCAAGAGAGTTAAGATCTAGAGTCCATGAGTGTCACAGAGGAAGGTGCCTCGAGGCACAATTGTGGAGCAAGGCGTTATGCTTCACGCTTCGCGATTATGACCTCCATCATGAAGGTCCCCATGGTGCTCTTTCAACTGAAGGGGAGCACTCTTCTATGGCAGAAGACGCTCCTGCCACATTCAAACATGTCCGTTGACAATGTGTCATGGGAACTATTTGAGGAACAGTTCCAGGAGAGGTATATTTATGAGGAATTCATTGAGCATCAGCTCAACGAGTTTGATACCTTGCGACAAGGCAGCCACACGGTAATCGAGTATGAGGCCCATTTTGGAGTTGCTTTGATATGCTTCGCACTAATTGAACCAGAAACATAAGGTCAAGAAGTTCGAGTTGGGCCCTATTGTTAGAATTCAACTTCTACTTCAGGTACCAAGAATACTGGACTGAAGAAAGTGTGTTGGATTGTGGGGAGCCACATTACCAGTATTACTACCCATAGGAAGGGGCCAAAGCATCTGGATCAGTCGGACCCACTACCATGGGAGTTTTGGGCAAGGCCCATCGGATTCATGCAGCGATAAATAACCGCCAAGTAGAGCACCAATCGACTGTGCTGGAGATGTCAGGTACCTTCACTGACCAGACCCTTAGTATTTGATAGATCCTGGTGCTACTGAGAGATTCATCTCTTGTTCAACACTAAAAAGGATTAAGGTAAAGGCAGTCAAACAAGATGAGTTTAGCTTTGTAGAGATGGCTTCAGGAGCCAAACAAAAGGTTGGAGGAAAGGTTATGGGTTGTACCCTTAATGTGGGAGAGTTGTCACCAGGGCCAACATGTATGTCACGATATTAGGATCTTATGACATCATGATCGGTATGGACTATTTGGAATCGCATGAGACGATACTCAACTATAAGAAAAAATGGTTGAGCTTGGTTGATGATGAGGGATAGAGACACCTAATTGTAGGTTGGAACCAGGGAGTTTACCTGAGGTTTATCTCTTCCTTACAGTTATGGAAGAGCATGCGCAAGGGATGTAAGATTTATGTAATCCTTGCGTTGAATGAGAAGGGAGTAGCGAAAGGTCTAGAGCACCTTCCTGCAGTGAGAAAGCTTGTGGCTGTCTTCTCGAAGGAGTTACCTGGGATGCCGCAATAGAGGAATTTGGAGTTTACCTTAGACCTGAAACCAGGGACTGAACCGATAGCTAGAACGCCTTATTGGATGTCGACCCCGGAGTTACAGGAGTTGAGAATGCAACTGAAGGTGTTGTTGGACCTAGGACTTATACGTCTAAGTGTGTCACTGTGGGGTGTGCCTATTATTTTCATACGAAATAAGGATGGGTCATGGATACTTTGCATTAACTACCATCAATTGAACAAGGAAACGATCAAGAATCAATATCCATTGCCAAGGATTGATAATCTGTTTGATCAGATGAAGGGTGCGATGGTGTTTTCTAAGATCGATTTGCGATCAGGGTATCACCAATTACAGATCAAGGAGGATGACATCCCTAAGACTATGTTTAAGACGAGGTTTGTTCATTATGAGTTTATTTTTTTTCCATTTCGACTAACAAACGTCCCAGGAGTATTTATGAGTTTGATGAATAGGGTGTTCTACGACTACTTGGACAAGTTCGTGCAAGTATTCATTGACGATATTTTGATTTACTCTTGGACGATGGAGGAGCATGACGAGAACCTGCACTTGTTACTATAGTTTCTGCGAGAGCATAAATTGTGTGGAAAGTGGTCCAAATGCTCGTTTTATCAATCGAGGATTCACTACTTAGGGCATGTAATATCCGACGAAGGTATCATCATGGATCCACAAAAGTTCGAGGCTATTATGGAATGGCCTACATCGATGAATTTCCCAGAAGTGCATATTTTCATGGGTTTAGCAAAATAATATTGATGATTCATCAAGGGATTTTCGAAGATAGCAAATCTAAACACAGAATTGCAGAATAAGAACAAGAAGTTGGTTTGGACCGAGAAATGTGTGGAGGCATTTCAGAGGCTCAAGGAGTTGTTGACAACAACACCGATACTAAAGGTCCCTGACATGAATGTGAACTTCTTGGTATGCACTGACGCATCCAAGGAAGGCTTAGGCGGAGTCTTGATGCAAGATGATAGAGTGATTGCTTACATATCAAGGAAATTGAGAAGGCATGAGGAGAACTATGTGATGCATGATTTGGAATTGTTAACCATTGTTTATGCCTTGAGAGTTTTGAGACACTACCTTGTTGGACGAAAATTGGAACTAAAAATGGACCACCGTGGACTACAACACATCTTTATGCAAGTGACCTGAATGAGTGACAACGGCGTTGGTCAGAACTGCTTGGCGAATATTACTTCAAGATTACTTAAAAGGAACAATGAACTACGTGGTAGATGCATTGGTTCGGAGACCACACATCTTTTCAGTGTTACCTCTTCAGACGAATCTACGTGAAAAGATTCTAACTTTACAGTGCGACGATGAATGGTACAACGAGATCAAGGATTTTATCGGACTAAACACAATGATGGTACCAAGATTTGAAGGATTTATGTTAGACGACAATGGACTATTGAGGTTTAAAAATCAGATTTACGTACCACTGAATAAAGAGTTGAGGATTTGGATCCTAAATGAGGCTCACACAACAGTATACATGGATCACCTGGGAGTCACGAAGATTAGGGCGGACCTTAAACCCTTATTCTTCTGGAAGAGAATGAAGGCAGACATAGTCAACTATGTGGCTAGATGTCTAGAATGTCAACAGGTAAAGGATGGACATAGACATCTAGCATAATTACTACAGCCACACGCTATTCAAGAATCGAAATGGGAGGTTATTTCAATGGATTTCATCGTTGGATTTCCACTAATGACAGGGATACAGGACTTGATTTTCGTTGTAGTCAACACTCTGATGAAGAGTGCTCATTTTATTCCTGTGCATATGAAGTATTAGGCACCTGATGTAGCTATAGTTTTCATCGGTGAGATTGTGAGGCTGCATGGTGGCCTAATAGGATTATGTTCGATCAAGAATCAGTGTTTATTAGACGATTTTGGACTAGGTTCCAAGAGGCCTTGGGGACCCAACTTAACTTTAGTATTGTGTATCACCCAGAGACTGACGGGTGGACCGAATGAATGAACCAAATCTTGGAAGACATGTTGCGCATGTACATGAAGGAGCAACATAAGCAGTGGGAAGAATTCTTTCCATTGGTATAATTCACATATAACAAAAGTTACCAAAGCACCATTAAGATGGCACCTTTCGAGTTCCTTTATGGGTGACCATGTCGGATACCTTTGAGTTGGGATCGGCTTGAGGATAGAGTCCTGGTGGGACCAGAAGTGATCCAAGAAATGGAAAATCAAACAAAAACAATAAGACAAATGATCAATGAAGCGCAGGATCGACATAAGAGTTATGTCAATGCACGTTGTGTTGACCATAGTTACAATGTGGCGATCGAGTATTTTTGCGGTTGAAACCGCATAAGAGTTTGATGAAATTTGAAAAAGGGGCTAAGCTATCTCCTAGGTTCATGGGATCCTACGAGATTACGGAAAAGAGAGGCCCATGGCCTAATGACTAGACTTGCCTAATTCTTGAGGCATATGCACGAGGTATTTCATGTCTCTGTTTCAGACATTATGATTAGTGATCCTACACATGTTTGATTTGAGCACCTTGCGGGTGTCGGATAAGGGTGTGCTCACGACTGAGCCGATCGACATCCGAGATCCTTGCATTCGACAGCTATGGCGCGAACATTAGATGATTTCAAGGTCTAGTGGGACAACTATAGTCCGCACTCGATGACCTCGGAGGATGCATATGATATGTGCCAACAGTTTCCATTTTTTTTGGATAGATAGATTTATGATACTGTGATACACATTATTTTGGCACTTATATACTTTGAAACTTCAGGACAAAGTTTAGACCAAGAGGGTGTGTATCTAACATCTTTCTCTTTCCCACACTGAGTGAACTTACTCTTTGAGGACACTTTCTTGCAAGTGATCCAACTTATTATACTATTGGACATTCGATTATGATTATGATGTATTATGGATATGATGACATGTTATTTTGTTGTTTTGACATAGATAGGTGCTATTGACTCGGTTCTCCTAAGTGTGTAGGATTTTAGACCTTGAGGATGTAGAGGCATCAATGAAACCCTTGGACTTCGTATCGAGTCAGGGAGTGGACTATTGGGATTTGATTTTTGTATATATGACATATGTGCATCTGATTAGATGATATGATTATGGATCTTATTTATGACATGATTCGTTGATGATGTAGGCTGATGATATCTTGCCGACCAGACTCACATATGGAGTAGAGGGGTCACACACGATTACCAGAGATGATGAGGGAGAGGTGTGGATGACAGCCCCGCCATAGCCTACTAGCACTCGTGTTGTGGCTCAAATTGTAGGTTAATGATTAACTAGTTCTAGAAGACCCATGATGTCGTGAGGGCAGACTACGACATTCACTCACGATGATTCTAAGGGGCGTGCAATAAGGAAGGGGTCTTATTCCTTAGAGGCCCTTAGTCTCCCACAAGATCACCTGAAAGAGTATTGACTCTAGGTGTTTTTGATGTCTACCAAGTCAATCAAGAGGCGAGTGGCACCCTTGGAGCATGTAGTGCAACTTGAAGGGCACGTCGTGCAATAAAAACGGAAAGAGGGGAGTGGCACCCTTAGTGCGTCCTGAAGGGAACGTCGCGCAAGAATAATGGAAAAAGGCGAGTGGCAAATTTGGAGCACGTACTGCATCCTGAAGGGCACGTCATGCAAGGGAAACCAAATGAGGCGAGTGGCACCCTTGGAGAACCTAGTGTGTCATAAAGGGCACGTCACATTGTTAGCTAATAAGTGAATAAACCTAGATGGCCTTATAATGAATAATGTGATAAGAAAGATTTAAAAACAATTTCCCTAATAAAATGTCACCCAGCCTCGGAAATTAAAATCTAGGTCTAAAGTAATACTTGTGGTAAAAAAATAATAAAAATAGTAATAATCATCATTAAACATGTGACGAAAAGGGGGTAGGAAACTCGATTAAATTATTAAAATCAATTTATTGGGGGATTTAAAAGTTTAAAAGGGAATTGATTGTTTTTCTACATATGCTAATTAAAATTTTAACTAAAAAGAAAAAGGGGAAAAAGGGTAAATTCTACACTTGCTAATTTGAGTTTTAGATAAAAAGGGAAAGAGGGAAACTTTAAAAGAATTAATAAACTAAGGGAAAAGGGGGGAAACATAAAGAGAAAGGGAAACTTAAGGACAAAGCAGAATGACTAACTTAGCAAGGAATCTTTCCCTTAAGAACTTTCTAAATTGAACTCAACTAGTAAATTAGTAAGGGGGTAAGTCATTAAAGTGTGTAAGGGAATATGGGGACACCTAGGAGCGATTATAGGAACGATTTTAGGTGGGTGAGGGAAATAGGAGGAAATAATTCATTAATAAAAATTAAATTATGGTGCAACTAAAGGGATGGGTGACACATGTACGGGGAGGATTTTTCTGAATTAAATTATTGAACATTAAATTAAATGGGAAATTAGGAAGGAAATGACTTAGAAACTCTATATAAAGGAGGGAGGAGGAGGAGGATGGATCTTCTCTATTATGCATAACGTTACGCTATAGAATTTTAGACTTGACTGACTTAGCTTGTGGGAGTTGGGATACCCAGCTCGGTGAGGAGTGGTAGCTCGGCCTTACGAGGCAAGTTGGGAGCTAGTTGTTCTCTGGTTTAGTGTGTGTGGCCCCTTTATGGCTCGGGGGGATAAGGGGGAAGAAGAGTACCCCTAGCGTTGGTTAGGAGGTACTAGTGAAGTCTCAACTGTTGAAAAGTGGGAGCTGCATGGAGCGTGCAAAACATTGACTCGGAGATGTCACCTTGGGCTACCATACACCTGCATTATTTTGAAAGGTAGATAATTATTGTTATTGCGTTTTCATTTCTGTACTTTTAATTGTGTAAAGAAAGTGTTTGACTTAGCATTTTAATCGATAACTTAAATTCCCCATAGCCTTAAAATCGCTACTTGACTTGATTCCCTTGGCTTTCAATCCCTAAGTGTTGTGACTATCCTATTGGTTTTATTGGTTTGCTGTAAAGAGTTGTGCCTTACTTCGTCCTCATCCCTATATCATCATTCCACGCCTGAGCAGTTGGCCAAGAGTCAGATCAACGGTCGTCACTTCAGTGTTAATAGACATATAAATCCTAAAGACCTGTTTTTCTGTGCGTGGATGATCAACGAAGGATAGTTTTTTCTAGCGTATACCCCTTTCTTATCTATGTGTCGATTGTTCCTGACTGAATGATTCGTCTTTGTGCCTTGTTGTGCATGAGTATCACTACTCTTGATTGATTGTCTCTGATAGATTGATCTTTGATCTCTACATTTCCATATGCCAATCCCTCTGTCCTTCCCAGAAATTTTTCTCTGCCTTGACTATTTAATGATGAATGATTCATCTTGCGTTGTCTTTGAGAATGATTACCATTGTGTTTGAGACAACGATTCATTTTTAAATGTTAAAAGATGGATTTTATTTGTTGATCTATAATTCACATCAGTTAAATGGTTGGTTAAGCATCTATTGGTTGATATCCTTTGTCCGTTTGCGTTGATAACAATTTGTCTTCATTTTTAGTTTTTGGGTATTTCCCAACATTTTGGTTGGGTGATAATTTACAACAGAGAGGGATAGTCTCGTCCCTCTTACAAGCGAATCTACATACATCTGGCTTAATTTCTTTTTTTGTTCTTCCTTATTCTCTAAACACTGCAAAATTTCTAGGCCTAGATCCACCTTCTTAGCATTTTAAATTCACTTCTAAAGTGTGTAGTACCAAGCCTTGGCTTGGATCTTTCAAGTGGCTCTATCAACTGATTTCACACTGTGATTTTGTGGCCCTGCACATAGCCTGTACACCACACTCACCTCATGAAATTTTGGGCATTTCACACAACAAAGCACACCTTTACTGGCAACAAATTCCATCTCAGACTGATTGTGTTTTTATACTTAATAAAAACAACGAGTTTACGCTACGACTAGTAGTGAATGCCAACCTTGATTTGACTGAATTGTATTGGTAGCGAATCCCATTTTTTTTTATTTACTATGGCGAGATATGCATTTAATGGCAGCATTTGAACATTTATGCCAGTGATTTCATACATATATGGCAACTGGGCTTGGGTTGCATCTGAGACTGTGTATTGATTGCAAGTTATGGATGTGCATTAGTTGTGTCCTCTACGTAATGGTTGCATTGCATTTGTAGAGTTGAAAGATGCATATTACAACGATTTTTGTTTTTAGAAATAAGGATTGACTAGCATGTATATTGACAACGGTTATAATTAGGATGTATTCCATGGCTATCAGGTATTAAATGACAACGACATCATACCTTTAGTAGACAACATTAACCTATTTTAATAAACATCATGTCAATTAATTATTAGAACAACCACTTAATGCATGTTTAAACAACGATTTTATGTGGACACAGACTTCTTTAGATGGTGTTTTGACAACCACCTAATGTATTCAATAGGTACCATAATTATTGGTTAATCAGCGATGCCCTTAAATTTTAGTTATGAAGGACAACGTTGCATGTGGATGACAATGATTTGTAGGTGAATGGTAGTAGGTATTAGGGGATAGACAACATTTGATTCTGTTGTGTTGACTGTGTTTCCACCTTTTATTTTTGAAAGACAACGTGGGGGATGTTTTTCTTAGCTTGCTCGCGTGGTCATGCTGTGTCGGACGGGTTGTCATTCCTTATTGATTTATGCATGCATTGCCAGTTTCTCGATGTGCCACCATGTAGATTCGTTGTTGTCTGTCACTTGATTTGCAGGTGCTGCATTCGTTTCCAAGGTCTGGTTAACTGTGTAGTCATCGCCTTACTGCATACTAATATATATATATGCTTCTCTCTTAGTCGTAACGATTGGGGTCATTACAGTTTTCCTAGAGAACTAGTAAGCACCATGGTTGGGTACCTAGGTGTCTTGTTAGATGGAAATATGTGAATGGGATGACCAATTTCTTAATCTTTAAAGAGTGGTTGATGTTAGGACCTAGAGTATAACAAGTTCACAGTCAAAGTATGTTGTACCAGTGTTCAACCCAAAGTTACTATTGCTTCCCAATTGGTATCTTGCTTGAGATGGCAGTGTTATAAGTGAATGGAGGAACATGTACACCTTGATTTAAAGATAGAAGTGATTTTCTATAGTGAAAAGCCATTGGTTGGTTACCATGGTAGTTAAAGTGGTAGTGGAGGTACATAATTCTAATTGGGAAATCCAAGTTTCAATTGCACAATTAATTTTGAGGTGAAATGATGACTTTGTAGCAAGGAAGACAGTGATATCTTTCTAGATGTGACAAAGAGTTCTTTTTAGAGTTTGGTCCAAAGGATGCTAGTGACAATTTCTTGTGTTGGTAGTGGAGATCAACTAGTGATGGATAAACGAGGTAAATTTTGTGTGTTTTTTTCAATAAAAGTAGTGACCATATGGAAATGTGAATCATTCCTTGTATTTGTAGCAAATCTAATGAGTTATGTCTAGATCATGTGTATTAGTTATTGAAAATTTCATTTATGAATGTTTCTTTCTATTTTAAGCAAGAGAGAAAAAATAACAATGAGGCCAGTAGTGGAAAACATCCCCATGATGGTGGAATGCATCTCGATGATGGTGGTGTGCAACCCAACCATGAAAATATAATGGCTATAAAATCAAAAGTATGGATCACAATTATTAATATTTACTTGCAGATGATGTAATTATAATTTTTTGTATTTCAATGGTAGAGCATGTAGATGAGGATGCTTG
>JZKD02S0154676.1:919074-929969 GCA_000966675.3 Picea glauca | reverse complement strand
GGGGGGGAAGATGTAGGGTACGGGGAGGATTATTGGTATTGGGGGTACAAAAAGGGTTATTCAGTAAAAATAAGGGATATCTAGTTAAAATAGGGGGATTTTTTTTATTAATAGGGGTATTTTTTAATATCCCACAAACGAACGCGCTATGTCACAAGTTCAATGAGTGGAGACCCCGTGTGTAATACCCCAAGGATGAGCCCCAGTTATATTTATATATTGTAAACATGTTTTGTAGGCTGGTGAGCGGAGAAATTGTATGTTGGTAAGCTTATGTGCAAGTAGGCCGGAGAGCCTAGATGTTAAAGGCTCAGAGCCTGATTTTGTATATGTAATTATGCAGATCATTAATCAAATATAAACATGATTGCATGCAGACTGACCACAGAGAAAGAGTGATGGGGGACTAAGCTTCCACAAGGTTGGGTAAAGGAGGAGGCTAAGTGTGTAGGTCTAGGGGATAATCTAGGGGGCTTACCTCTAAAGGATATAATAATTTATTATTATTTCTTGAAGGCTATGGTGGACATGCTAAGTGTTGTCCTAAGTTCATGTAAAGGGAATGTGTTCTAAGTGGAACTTATGCGGCTCAAGGAAGACAAGTGTCGACCTGGGCGCATGCAGTTAAAACTGATGAGTCATTCATGTTGGGGGTCATTCTATGATTCTGTGATCCTCCGCTTGAGTTCACGGGGATGCAGGTCTGAACCCATTTTTGTCCTTTATGTCTGTATCTCCATAACCGCACACAATGAAGCTTGTTTTTACTGCCATTTTCCCATTCTCCATATGAACTTGTTGGTCTTTGTCACTGACCTCTATATAGCCACGGTCACCTGAGAAACCACTCACGGGAAGGGGGAAAAACTAACCTATGTGTCCTATGAACCCAGTGAGAACCCATGGAATGCTCCACATCTTCTGTGAAGCCCAAGTATCCTGTGTATTATCTATGTCGTGTGTGTCATGACTGTGGGATATTGTGGCCATGCATTTCCTAGACCGAGTGTGGCTTGCTTCCATCTATTCCCTGTTGAGCCTTACAATTCTCCTCCTTATGCTGGAATGGAGTTGAAGAAGCAGGTTTTTAGGCCCGTGTGCAACACTCTCTCTAGGTGAGAGAGGTGGTTATGGTTCAAGAAGTAGGTTGTCAAGCCTATGAGTGACTCTCTCCAAGTAAGAGAGTGCATGGACGAAATGAGAACTTCTGGAAGGGGTCATGTAGCTTCCGGACCGGTTCGGCCTGTTGCTGAAGCCCAAGGCAAGGGAGGTTTAGCAGCCAAAGGAATTTCCGGTGTGATAGTGAAGGTCTATACTGCTAGGGTGGGATAGGCATGTGGGGAATGAGAGTCTGTGAGCAGTGGGTATAAGTGGGTCCTGGGAGAGAATCCATCCTCATAAACTGTGTGTCTTCTTATTGACCTTTCGTAGCCTAGGATTCCCTTTCCCGGTGGAGCTTAGTCCCAACTTGGGGATGACCTACTGCTGAGAGTGATGAGCAACGCGGTCTATGGATGGCAGGTTCATGGAAGGTCTACACACATTTGGTGGTGTTATTCCAGTTGAAAGATAAGTATAATTTATCTTCTCAATTTTATGCTATGCATAATGCTGGAATGTTATCATGTGTTCTATTACATGTATGAATTGTTGTTAATTATATTTAAATAGAAATGGTAACAATAACTCTATGTTAAAATGTGTTAGTTTGATTTAATCCATATTATATTTATATGTGAATATTCCGCAGTAGTGGCATTGTTCAGTCTCTGTGGAGGGTCGAGGATGCTACAGTTTGGTATCGCATCTAGGTCCGAGCTGAGTAGTGGCATTGCCTAGGCCTGTTGATGGTTGGGGATGTTACAAAATGGTATCAGAGCTTTAAAGGATAAGTTAAGGTTGTGTTGCTAGCATTGCCCGGTATTTGGAAGGCTAGGGATGTTACAATATGGTATCAAAGCATGGTTACAACAATGACTCTGGATGGGCAATTTTAGTGGAAATTGAAGCAAAAGTTTCGAAAGAATTGTTGTCGAAGTAGACAAAATTCGAGTTCATACCCATGGTTTCAAACACTGATCCTGAATGGGCTAGATAAGTGGTCATTGGACCCAAGGTTTCAAGAGGATATTATGTCTGGAGGACCAATTTCAAACCTAAGAACCTTCTTGAGTGCCAAGAAGTTACCTTGGCCATGTTACAAATATTAGGAGGAGTAGTGGTGTCATAAAACTACGACATAAGAAGTTGTATTGGGTTGCAGATTATCGTGGACCTTAAGATCTGTTCGGGAGAAGGAGAATCCTTCACGACTGTTAGATATGGGAGTGTTGCAAGGCAGTTAGACGTGAATTCTTGTGAAAATCCGCAGAGTAACAAAGTTTGTTCTGCATCGTAGGATCTGTTCAGAAGCAAGAGAAATCCCTTACAACCATTAGATCTGGGGAAGGTGTAGAGGAGTTAAACTAGAATCTCTTCAGAATTCATGACTTTAGCGAAGTCTGATGCCAGAAACAAGAGAATGGTCGAAGATCGATGCTCTGAAGTGGATCTATACTGTAGATCTGGAGAGGAGAGATCAACCATTGGATCAAGCCAATGTTGAAAGGTCAGACATAGTGGTGAAGGGAGAAATCTTCCGAAGCTCTGAAGTCCAGAGTTAATCTAGACAGTCCATCAAGAGGGACACATGTTAATAGATCTGAGACTTCGGGGAAAGTGACTTCCTAAGGAATCAAGTGTTGTGATTTTGAAACTCCCGAAGCCCAAAGTGTCGAAGTCATACATAGCTGTTGATCGTGAAGGAGGACACGCGTCGGTAGATCGTGAAACTCAGGGGAAAGTTCTCTGGGAAAAAGTGAGTGTAGAGGAGTTGAAACTCCCAAAATCTGAAGCTCTGAAGCCCGAAGATCCGAAGTAGTGAGTCATGATGACATCACTTGGAGGTGACGTGGGAACATGGGTTGTGTGCCAAGTGTAAGTGGATTCCGAGCCATGGAAGATTGAAAAGGCATTTGGAACGTGACATGTGTCACCCATCGGAATTGGCCATGTATCAGCTGCTAGTATTCTTCCATGTGGCTTGTCGTATGAATAGGGCTAGTTGGGCCGATGTTATGTAACATAGTTAAAGGTCAGAGGACCCACACTGATGTTGATCACGATACATCAGTATCAATTGCTAGGAGGCATTGCGAGGACCCAAGTTGCACGTAAGTTAATTCTCCAAGGTGGTTTCACAATCTAAACTGTGGTTTCACCAAAGGGTTATGTGTCAGCATCAGAAGAATTATGATATGAAATGCGGGTTACTCCAAACCACCGTTGCATGCCCCCAAAATTGGAAAACATTAAGTGATGTGACGTAATGATGTCACCAAAGGTGATTTGGAATCTTTGGAGATTAATAGTTTGTATGTGTGGATGAGAAATCCTACGAAGCTCCGAAGACCCAAAGACCCGAAACTCAGACACTTGAGGTTCCATAGTAAGTGTCAGCCATCGGATGCTGAGTAGACATGGACGGTTGATTTTCCCTACATCGTGAGTTCGATAATCTAGAACTCTGAGAGATTGTCATGTGGTGCTTTAAAATCTTTCGAAGTTGAAGGCCGAAGGCCCAAGTAAGGACCTAGTGATCTAGCACATGGTCATGCCCTGTGATCACATGGATTGGGGACTGAGAGAAAGGTTCTAGTGCTCAAAAATTATTACAGAGCAGAAAGGAACTCGGAAAGAAAATAAATCTTATTGTTTTCTTAAATCAGATTGGTTTGAATGCATAAACTGGTGAAGTATTGAATAAGTTTCAATTGTTTCTCTTCTTTGAGTTTTCAAGTGCAAGCAGTGCACATTGTTTGCAAGGAGTGTGTTGACAGAGATAAGTTAACCTCAGAGAAGCTCATGAGAGATATCGATGAACCTTCATCGAAAGAGGTGCAGGGAGTGCACAGGAAGAACTCTATGTTCAGTTCAGAGAGAGAAAGAGTCACTGAGAACTCTGTAGGGATCTTCCAGGTGGGCATCGAGCAAGTGTAAGTGTGGATAGAGAGAACTCTTTATCAAGTTTAGGGAGAAGAGTATCAGAGGAAGATACTCATAGAGTTGTTGAACACTCTGTAGAAAATTCTTAGCAAGGTGTGCTTTGAGCATAAGGTTTTTAAGAGGGCATGAAGTTTTCCTTTGAAGAGAAATAGAAGGACCGACACCCTTTGGAGACTGAGTAAATCAAAAATCTCAGAAGAGATAACGCAAGGAGTGCGTGGGAGATGGAATCATTCTAAGTCCTAAAGCTCAGAAGTGATAACATTTACGAGAGAGAAGACGATATATAGGAGGCGGACTCATAGGAGAAAGGTCAAAGGCTGAATCCTTTGAAAACTAACAAAATCTTCCAAGACGGAAGAAGTCAAAATCTCAGGAGGAGGAGCAACAACAGTCGTCAGATCAGTTGTGGGGAGGATCCTGGACTATTAGATCAGCATCCAACAGAGCAAAGGAAGCATAAAGGATAAGAATAGATCCCATCCATTAGGTTTGAGTGTGAAGGACCAGGAACCATTGGATCCGCAGGTAAGATCACGAGACTTAACCCTTGTGTGCACAGGAGAGTGGAATTGTCAAAGTCTTGAAGTCTTGAAGTGATTTGGGACCGTCCATCGTCAAGGAGGATAGTTGGCATAGGATCCACAACTTCGAAAGTTTTTTGACAAGGAGGAGGAGAAAAAACCAAAGTAAATATTGGTCGTTGATCACCAGGGGATACATGCCAACAGATTAAAGGCTCCAGAGAAATCACTTTGAGGGTTTATTTTGATATTTGAAATTGCTAAATATCGGATAACTGAAGCAGCTGGGAGCCATTGATCTAGGTTAGACAGGTGTCACCAGATCGTGAACTTTGGAGAATTGTACTCCGGAGTTTTTTCAAAGTTGTGTTTCGGGATGTCCCAAAGCGCCAAAGCCCGAAATGTCTAAGGGTTGTTGATCTGAAGGAAGGAACGTGGATCGTTGATATGTGAGGAGACACGTGGAGGAAGGAGACTCACTGTGTTAGACAACCGTTGATTTGAAAGTGGATGCGTGGCACCATATCTGGAACCCTGGGTACATAGCACTCTGAAGGAAGGCAGAGGATGAAAGTGTCGAAGTCCTAAAGGAGATCTCGATCGTTGATCAAGGAGGAGGTTGAAGGATCGTTGATTTGGTCTTTCTCAAAAAGAGTTGAAGTCCTGAAGATAATCAAGACTGTCGATTGAGGAGGACGCGTGGCAGATAATCTTCCATTTCGGAGAAACCTCTCCGAAAGAAATGAGAGTTTGAGACCTAAAACTCCCGAAGGCCATACTCGCGGAAAAAATCATAGTCGCACATATGAAGTAACATGTGTCAATAGATCTTCCAGTCTAGAATATAGTTACTGAGGAGGAAGCATATAGTTGAGAGTTTAAACTCCTAAGGGCCGAAGACCCGTAATTAACCATAGCTTTTGATTTGGAAGGGAGCTACGTGTTGACAGATCGTGTAGATTTGGGATCACGTGTCGAAGGAGGAAAGAAGGTAGGAAAGGGAGGATAGATAGAATTTGTTTATCACATATCATCGCCAAGGGATTGGAGATCGACAAAGAGATGGATTCTAGGGCCAAAACTTGCTCAGATGTTAAAAATCTAAGAGCGGGCTGCAATTTATACCACAGTTTTAACAAAGTGATATGTGGTAGCTAAAGGTGAATTGTGGGGAGAAAAGAGGGTTGGCCTAAAACCACTCTTGCCCATGCCTGTAATCACAGTTTTCCATGAGTTCATAGCCCACGATGTTATGAAGGAAAGGACTAATGAAAAAGGGGCTAGCACCTGAAACTTGGAGTTTCAGGAAGCACGTAGGAATAGCCCGCGGGTCTGTCAGGACCTACACATAGAAGGAAAGGGGACCTGTGCATAATTTTTTTGGGTTCAATCACAGGCCCAAAGAGTCAATACAACTTGACATCTGGAAACATCCTTTGACCGGGAGGTCAGAAGACCCCGCTGAGGTAGAGGCACTATGTCGAAAGTGCTCAGGGAAGAAATAGTCATGTACAATGACTACAATGAGAGTATAAGAAGATTCAGGAATCCAGGAAGAATTGAATACTTTTGGGATCAACAAGAAAAAGTTTTGTAGGGAGAAATAAGTTGCTGCAATTTTTGTGGCAGCAAGTATGTTATGGCTCGTTGGGTCAGCCAGAGGAAAGAATGCTTGCATGTTTGCAAGTGTTGTTGGTGATGTTGTTACATAAGGAAGGTAGGAACAAAGAGCTGAAGTGATAGTTATAAGTTTGATAAAAGAAGCATTGAATCTTCTACTACCATCAGAAATTTAGGTAGTATAAAATTTATTAATGGCAGTCATGTAGGTATGAGTTTTTATCACTCTTTTTTCATAATTGTTGAAAGGAAATTTTGGTAAGAATTTCCTCAGCCAGAGTTATTTTATAAAATCACAGGGTTATATCATTGAATGCATACCACTAGATGAGGTAAAGGATGGAGGCTTGTATTAATTCAAATATTTTTATCTTCTGAATGCACACACTGACATATGAGAATGTCATGTTAATTTTGTTATGGGGTAACAATCAAAGAATTAAACATAAGAACTGGTTATAGGAATGAATGCCAGTAAGCTAGTCATGTATGAGACTGGGACATGGTTGGATAAGGAAAGGTACATATATGGAAAGGTTATGATCCACACAGGTACTAAAAGCTTCCTACCTTTAAATAAAACTTGGACTGCAACCTTTTTTCTAACACTAATGAACACCACATAATTATATTATTGGTGTAGTGTTCAGGTAAAAAAGGAAGGCATCCAATTAATTGGGAAGAAAATAGGAAGTGTGTGGAGAATGTGTCAACACATTGGCCAAAATTCCAACTTATGGATGGTGAGATACATGACTGAGATAAAGAGCATTATGTAAATCAATACAAGGGTGCATTGAATAAATAGGCATTGAGAGTTGTACTCATGTCTAGTAAGGGGCAGAGTTGCACTCATACATGATGGAATTGTATACTTAAATGCACTTTGTTGAATGCATTTTGTGAGTGTATGTATATATGTTTTTGGCATGGAAATAATTATACTAATGGATGAAATATTGCTAACTGATGAAGTTGAGAACATTTTAGGAACTGTTAAACATTGCAACAGGAAAGTTGCAAGCCAGGTAATCATAGGAATAAAGACTACAGAAAATTTTGTGTTCAGAAAATTGAAATAATAAACTTAATATTATTAATTATGAACATGCATATGCATAGAATGATGAGTCGTTCAATTTGGTTAAATTGTTTGGTAATTGTGATTGAATTGCTTGGTGCAGACAATTCTAAGATCATTGCATAAGGAGTTGTACATGTTGAATTATGATGTACAAAAATTACTGACAATTTGTTGGCAGAATGCAAGAGGAATCATTACAAGAAAAATGGTATGTAGTTTGGTGCCTATGGAAAACCATAAGGATGGATGCATTCATAATATGGCAACAACCAAGATGAATTATGAAAAAAAAATTCATGTTTTGGGGAAAAGATGAATTCCCTTTGAACTAAGTTTGAGTTCCTAAATGAATTCTTTTATGTTCTCTCATGATAACTGCATGTGGGTGATGCATATGAGATGATGTTGATTAAAGTTAGAATGTTGACTACAAAGAGTATCTAGGGGAAGATGCTGACTTTAAATCTCTAAGGGAAGTTGGAACTCTGAGAGCCACGGTTCTCTAAGACTTCTATTCTGGCTTGTTGTTGAAGTCCAAGGAAAGGGAGGTGTGGCAGCCGATGGACTATGTGACAGTGAAGGTGTACACTCCTAGGGTGGGACAGGCATGTGGGGAATGAGAGACCATTGGTTGGAGTGTTGCTGAGGTTTGGTTGGTTGGAGTACTGTTGAGGTTTGGTACATTGGTCTAGACCATGTTGATATGGAAGGTCTTCTCAATCAAAAGATAAGTACAATTCTCTATTCAATGTATGCTATGTATCTTGTAATTCGTATACAGGTTATAATGTTATTATAATTGTCTGTATATATATTGCATGTATGTTCTAATGTTGTTTCCAAATGAATAGGTGTACGAGCATAGTGTTTACATCTATTGAGTCATAACACTGTTGAGAGTTTATCAATGGGTGGAACGTCATGGATGTACATCCATTTGGTGCTTTCAATGAGGTTTAATTGAAGCATGTAACAAGGAACAATAAGTTGAATGATTTCCTAAATAAAATCTATGGAATAGAGCGATTGAGTTTCAGCTGCAGTATGGATACCAAAATTGGTGCTTGAAAGTAAAGATGGATAATCGGCTTCCAATAGCTAAATCTTGGAGCTTTTGAAGAATTTTTGAATTATATATGTGTAAGTAAGTTTCACTGAGGACAGTGAAAAAACAAGGGGAGGGGATTGTAATACCCCAAGGATGAGCCCTAGTTATATTTTTGTATTGTAAACATGTTTTGTAGGCTGGTGAGCCAAGCAATTGTAAGTTGGTAAGCTTATGTGCAAGTAGGCCGGAGAGCCTATATGTTAAAGGCTAGGAGCCTGATTTTGTATACGTAATTATGAAAATCATTAATAAAAAATAAACATCACTGCGTGCAGACCAACCACAAAGAAAGAGTGATGGGGGAATACAATTCCACAAGGTTGGGTAAGGGAGGAGGCTAAGTGCCTAGGCCTAGGGGATAATCTAGGGGGCTTACCTCTAAAGAAGATAATAATTTATTATTATTTCTTGAAGGCTAAGGTGGACATGTTGAGTGTTTTCCTAAGTTCCTGTAAAGGGAACGTGTGCTAAGTGGAACTCATGGGGCTCCAGAAGGACAAGTGTCGACCCGAGCTCATGTAGTTTAAACTGATGAGTCATCCATGTTGGGGGGTTTTCTATCATTTTTTGATCCTCCACTTGAGTTCATCGGGATGTAGGTCTGAACCAGTTTTTGGTCTCTGCGTCTGTATCTACATAACTACGTGCAGTCAAGGTTGTTTGTGTTGCCATTTTCCCATTCTCCATCTGAACTTGTTGGTCTCTATCACCAACCTCTGTACATCTGTGATCACCTGAGAAACCACTCACAGGAAGAGAGAAAAATTGACCTGTGTGTCCTATGGACCCAGTGAGAGCCGATGGATTGATCCACGTCTTCTGTGAAGGTTGAGTATACTGTGTATTATCTGTGCTATGTGTGTCATGACTATGAGTTGTTGTGGCCATGCAGTTCCTGGACTGAGTGTATCTTACTGCCATCTGTTCCTTGCTGAGCCTTGCATTTTTCCTCCTTGTGTTGGAATGGAGTTGAAGAAGTAGGTTTTCAAGCCTGTTTGCAACACTCTCTCCAGGTGAGAGAGGTGGTTTTGGTTGAAGAAGTAGGTTGTCAGGCCTATGAGTGACTCTCTCCATGTGAGAGAGTGAGCAGAGGAAATGAGAACTCCTGGAAGGGGTCATGTAGCTGCCACAGATCTCTGAGAATTCTGGTCCAGCCTATTACTAAATCCCAAGGCAAGGGAGGTTTAGCAGTCGAATGATTGTCTGGTGTGACAGTGAAGGTGTATAGTCCTGGGGTAGGAAAGGCATGTGGGGAATAAGATTCTGTGAGCAGTGGGCATAAGTGGCTTCTGGGAGAGAATCCATCCTCATAAACTATGTGTCTTCCTATTGACCTTTCCTAGCCTAGGATTCCCTTTCCCAATGGAGCTTAGTCCCAACTCGGGGGTGACCTACTACTGAGAGCGATGAGCAACGTGGTCTATGGTTGGGAG
The DNA here is from genome assembly GCA_000966675.3 of Picea glauca. Lineage (NCBI taxonomy): Eukaryota > Viridiplantae > Streptophyta > Pinopsida > Pinales > Pinaceae > Picea > Picea glauca. The sequence continues at coordinate 920,156 of JZKD02S0154676.1, read as the reverse complement.
GTTTGTGGAAGGTCTGCACATAGTTGGTCGTGTTATTCCAGTTGAAAGATAAGTATAATTTATCTGCTTAATTTTATGTTATGCATAATGATGGAATGTTATCATGTGTTCCGTTGCATGTATGAATTGCTTTTAATTCTATTTAAATCTGAATGGTAACAATAACTCTATGTTAAAATGTGTTAATTTGATTTAATGCATATTATATTTATATGTGAATATTCCTTAGTAGTGGCATTTCCCAGTCTTTGTGGAGGGTCGGGGATGTTACAATTTGGTATCACAGCTAAGTCAGAGTTGAGTAGTGGCATTGCATAGGCCTGTTGATGGTTGGGAATGTTACACCGTGACTATGAGCAAGGCCTGGAACCATGACACATGCCCTGTCTATTGGGTCTTTTACCCCCAAGTTATATTCTAGGGCCATTAGGCAGTTTTTCACAAAGGGGATGAACCTAGGGGCCTTGAATATTCTTAGGAGGGAAAAATATGTCCTAATGCTAAGATTTTATTTTGAAACATGTGAAGGTGAGGGAATTTTTGCATAGTTATGACTTTATGTAATAAAAACTCATGTGCATTGCTAACTGCACATTAATAACACATACTTGTTATTTTAAATTCAAAAAAAATGGTGGGATTACCTCTTTTCTTCTACATGTTGAAGGAAATGTCTACTTTGGTTTTAGCTAAATGGATTTATCTAGTTCTCCATTCTTATATCCATTTTCAATCATATCCATCATTGATGAAATTGCTTACGCTTAGAGAACTCTATATCAAGATTCTAAATATATATAAATTTTAACATTTTTTTTTCTATTTTTTATTGATTTTTTTTGTACATATATCATAAATCTAAAAACATAGGCCATTTATTTTTGGTGTAAATTTTTATTGTCTCACCCACATGGTTCAAATAAATTATATGGTGCAAAAGTAAATATGAAAACCTACAACTAAAAATAAAGATTGATTATGTTAAGGACCTCAAACTTAATGCTTGAATTTACTATTTTTTTTAAATATAAAATTAACATTAAAAAGTATGGAAAATTAGTGGCCCAAAAGAACCCATTGTT
>JZKD02S0154676.1:892106-908153 GCA_000966675.3 Picea glauca | reverse complement strand
ATTGCATTTTTTTAAAGAAGCATATCTATTGAAAATTGGAGTTAGGACTTTGCATTGTATTCATATTCATTTATTTTACTTGTTGAGTCATAACATCACTAGTTTAATGACCACACCTTTTGAGTAAGCAGGGCCATTAAAATTGACTCTATAATTTAAAATTGATTAGTAACGATTTTATTTTCTAGGGTGAACCAACTAGCTTAGGATTTAAAGTATTGGAATAGGATTTTGTGAGTAAACTTCTCCAAGGCTATTAAATCAACATATGTGTCTGACTAAGGGAGTGGAGAAATCCATTGTATAATCAGTAATATCAGGAGGCTCCACTTACACCGGATTTAAACATGAGGTTGCGCGAGGTCGGTTCAAGGGATATCCCCCCAATACCTTCTTAGCGTTAGAGATATTTCTTGGGATCTATTCGTATCTGGGGATCTTGGTAGTTCCCTTACCTTCGTGAGAGGTAGTGCTTTCAAGGTTTTGGGCCTTGCTACCCTACCCATATGGTGGACCTGACTTCTGAATCTTCGCATGTGCATCGATTATAACATGGTTGATTAGTTTATTGACTTAGGTGCCACATAGGTTACTTGAAGGGGTTATTTTGCAGGTACCCTGGGTCAGATAAGGGTTGGACAACACACAACCTTTATGGAGGATTACCTCTCTGGAGGGATCTGACTGACTTGTTGTTAAGCCCGTGAGGGCCCTTATAACTGATTCTATTTCTTCCAATCTTTAGCAGCAGAGTCTCAAGCCCCTCTTGGGCAAGGCATATCTACTTTAGAGAGGGAGTTCCCTTTCAACCATTTTATCATGTTTGTGTGCATATTGTCCATTTGATTATTTTTGGTGTGCTCTTTGATTACTAGTTGGACTTAGGATTTGTTTTCTATGTCTCGAGTCTTGAGTCATCATGGAGCCAGACCAACTTCCTCGCAGGTATCGCCGCTTGTTACAATTACCACCACACTTCGATTCTTTTCCTTCTAAAAGGTGTAGAGTTATTAAGCATGGTACAGACACCTCCACTTATCAGACTTACGATTCTACAAGGATGAGTACTGAACCGAGTCATCAAAATACTCAGAGCCCTTCAACTCCCACACCTAGTATAGTTAATGGTACCCCTTAGACTCCTATAACCACAATGGTTTTAGTGCCAAAGGAACCTATCATGATTGTTTCCCATCCTATAGTGAATAATCAAACTATTGCCATGAACCCATTTGGGTCTCTTGGTCATTCACCAGGCTATTACGCTCAATCCATCCCTATGGCCTATAGTCCTTTTTCCTATGGTATGCCAAATTTTACTTCGCAGTTCTCAAACTCCATTCTAGTCGTTGGCCCTAATGCTAGCATTGGACTCAGGGGAACAACTCCTCCTTATACTCCATTCTCGTTTGGTGGCAATCATGTCCCTCAAACGACTCCTATCGTGGGAGGATTTCCTCCTCTTAATGTCGAGTCTAATCGTGTTGCTTCTGGGTGGAATAACTAACCTGGCAGACAAGCTTCTACTCGTGTTCCATCCTTTACACCCACCTTCTCAGCGTTGATTTCGACAAACACATTTTTCATGACGAATCCACCTTTATCCTATGGATTCACACTCGTGGGAGGTTGGTTTCACACCTTGGGCAACCCCCAACTCAAAGCCACTCCAGCTAGGGGCAGTTTTTATAACCCTCATCAGAACATTCCTATTGGAATGATTCCCAAACAACCCCTTATGAATCATCATGGAGGAGGGCCTTACAATCCCGGACAGGGCCATGGTGCTTACCAGAATCCTGGATGGGCTACAATTCCCCAGCCAAAATCTTTCCAGGGAGCTTGGGGCTAGATGTTGCAACCCCGTCTCCCTTTTCTGGACATGCTCAGTCTACCAGACTTGTCTGAGTTGATGAAAAGCCCTATCTGTCATGATCCTAGATGGCCCCCTATCCTCACCAATCTTCCTTCGAATATTCTAAAATTCGAAGGCAAGAATGGCGAGGATCCTAGTGATCATGTTACCACCTTTCACCTATGGTTCTCCTCGAATTCCCTTAACGATGATTCCATTCATTTAAGATGGTTTCAATGTGCCCTCACGGGGGTTTCCACAAAATGGTATATTGAGCTACCTAAGGGGGCATATGAGACCTTTAGTCAGATGGTTTTAGTCTTCCTTAACCAGTTCCAATTCTCGGTTTGTTATGATGTTGGCCTAGAACTTCTCTCAACCTTACGCCAGGACAAAGCCACTCATATCTCAGATCACATCCAGGAGTGGCATAGACGGAAGAGGTTGATCAAGAACTGCATACCCATGGAATTCCCATTAGAGTGGTTCCTTAAGTCTCTACAACCTCCTATTTTAAAGGATGTTCTTACATCCAGGGTTACATATGAGGAAGAAGTGATTTTCAAATCCCAACAATTAAATCTTATATATTCTCAGCTTGGGATGTTATACAAGATTCTTCTTGATGCATCGAGGTCAAACTATGAACCTAGAAAAAATATCGGACCTTATGTCGATGGAATTGTAGGCTCTACAAATGTATGATCCAAAGACTCAGTGACAAGCCACTTGAAATATTTGTCTCTAAACCATTCTGTTGGAGGGCCAAATTTATCTGTGTCTTACAATCCCACTCATTCAGTGGATGTACATTCCGTGCAATTGTTGACTGACCCAAATGGTAAACAACAACCAGGCGGGAATAAGAAGAAAGGATGTAATAATAATCGTAAGGGTGGGAAGAATAATAATCCCAAGGAAAATGGTAATAATGAGAGGATGAATAATAATGTTTGTGAGGGAAAGAAAGAAAGGCGTAAGTTGAAATTTCCCTGTAAGATTTGTATAGAAAATCACCTTACTCATTTATGCCCCAAACTTGCGAAAGTTGCGAGTCTATTATCTCTACCACTCGTCGTGCTGACGAATCCTTTTCCACATAGCCAACACATGGACTCGAGTTCCTCAAATTCTAGAAATGTGGTGGGTGGGAGTCAAAACCCACCAACACAATACAGTGACCATTTATGCATCAATATGGTCAAATCTCAAGTTAATGTAGCCACCCGATCTCGTGATTACAATTCTACACAAAATGTAACTGGTCTAGAGTCTCCTCCTCCTCTAGATACTCCCTTGTAGATCGAAAAACCAGAGTCACAACCTCGTATTCTGAAAGGAGTACTCAAGAGTTCTACCCACAATCCTAATTCTAGAGCCGCCTATAATTATTCTATTGTTGAGGATCCGGGTCAAACCCCTTGTGCAATGTCAGATCTGGAGGCACTCCAGACGTGTCCTTAATAGAGGAATGCCTTTATATCTACATTAGGAGCTCTAGATCCCAGTGGCTCAAAAGTTATCAAGTTTGACGTCATAGATGTGAATCCTCGCTTTCCTTACCATGTGGCATTCCAAATCCACATGGGTTACTTGAAGTATACCATCAATCGTATTGTTGATGATGAAGGCGTTGCAACATGTGTGATGTCCTTCATCTTTTGGAAAGCCCTCAGCTCTCCTAATATCTCTCATTCTCTGACCATGTTGAATTATTTTGATGGTCATTCCTTCCACCCTCACATTATTCTTCTTTCCTTTCTGGTCTAGTTAGGTGGGAAGACTGTAGAGTTGGATGTCGAGGTGGTTGATGCACCCCTCTATTATAAGTTTTTATTATGATGCAATTGGACCTACGCTATGACTGTCGTCGTATCATATATCTTCTAGACTCCTTGTTTTCCTCACGATGGTAGGATTGTGATTATCGACCAGCTTTCCTTTGCGTCTGCTAGACCCAATGAATTTGTTGGACCAGTGATTCCCGTGGTTGATAATTCTCAGCTGACAAATGATAATATCAGTGTCAAGATGTATTCATTCCTTATGGGTACCTTTGACTTCATGGCGTCAATTCACCATATTTATGCCATGTCTAGTAGGCCTGTTTCATCAGAGAGGTCCATTCCTTTTTGCACTTCCTATTTTAATGATCCTTGGACCCTACCTTCCTTGACTGTGTCTTGTGAAGGTCAGTCACATGCTATAATGGCCATGCCACTATCAGTAGAAGAGATAGTGTATCAAGATGTTCTTGACTCTTCTGCCAATCCCGATCCTATTACCTCACAGACGGATGAGGAGGATCTTGTTATCAAGCCCATGTGGGCCTCTTCATCGTCTTGTTGACATGACTATCTTGATGAGAATTTTCCCTTGGATGAATCTATCATCGAAGCCATAAATGGTTTTGACAAACCTTGGGATGATATGAATCATCACTCTTATTTTCTCATAGAGCTTGCTATAATCAAACAAGATGACTTTGGATCTACTCTGAGTGAGATAGTTAGTCATGCCATAGTTCTACTTGATACGCATAACATTTATATCGAAGGAAATATGGAGAGTATATCTCCTACTATCATGATAGATATCTCTCGTACCCATGGAAATATTGAAAATGTACACATTGGTGCAGATTGTTCTCCAGAATAAATCTTGATCTACATCGAACTATTCAAGAGATTCCAATAGTCGACCCTCAAATTGTCGAACATGAGATTAAAACTTATCTGGATGGTATGCATGTTCGACAATGTCTTAGAGCTTTCAATCCCCAGAAGGCCCCTGATATTAAGGAAGAGGTAGAGAAACTACCTAATGATGTCTTTATCTACCCGGTTCCCTTGACTGAATGGGTATCCAATATCGTTCCAGTGAATAAGAAGCAAGGAACCATATGAGTATGCATGGATTTTTGTGACCTGAAAAAAGCATGTCCTGAGGACAACTTCTCGAAACCATTCATCGATCAGATCCTCGATGAGTGTGCGGGAAGCAGATTTTTTTCTTTCATGGACGGATTTTTAGGGTATAAGAAAATTCAAATTAAACCTGAGGATCAACATAAGACAACATTTATTTGTCCTTAGGGTACATTTGCATACCGAAATATGCCTTTCGACCTTAAAATAGTGGGAGCAACCTTCCAACGTGATATGACCTTCACATTCCACGATCTTAAGAAAATAGTTGAAGCCTATCTTGACGATCTTGCTGCTCACTCTCGTAAGAAAGTGGATCACCCTAAACACCTTCATCTAGTTTTTGAAATAATTCATCATTATCGAATCTTATTGAACCCTCGCAAATGCATATTTTGCATTAGGTCAGGACGTCTTCTAGGATTTTTAGTCTCTGAGACTGGGATGATGGTAGATCCTTTGACGGTTGAGGCAATACTTTGATTGCCTCCGCATTTCACTATTCGAAAATTTCAAGGTTTACAAGTGAAAAATAACTTTTTACGTCGGTTTATGGTGAAATATGCCCTTGCAAAATAATCTTTTGATGCTTTGAATAAAGCCTTGGTATCAATGCCTCTGTTGATGTCTCTCGACTACAATAGAGATTACTTTCTTTATGTCACCACATCTGAAGATACGATTGGTATGGTATTGGTTCAGGAGGATGATGAGCTCCATGAGAACATCATCTGCTATCTTAGTCGAAACTTAGTCGATCTTGAGCTCAAATATTTTCACAATGAAAAGCTAGCTCTGGCTGTCATTCATGTAGTTCAACGATTATGCCATTATATATTGCTTTGAAAAACTACTGTGGTTTCCGATGTCAATCCATTTCAATACGTCCTTACCAGGCGTATCATAGGGGTAAAGTCCAATAAATGGGTTGTCACTGCAGAATTAATATACGACCTCCCATGATTAGACGAGGATGTTATTCATGTTGATTATTTTGTGGATGAACACATTTTCCTTGTCTCATCATCAGAACTCTGGTATGGAGAGATTGTTCTATCTCTTCAAACTTTCAAGTTCCCTTAACATCTTTCGCGAGATGATCGACGACATATAAAATACCAAGCTAAGAATTACCTTATCGTCAGTGACACTCTATATCATCGAGGGGTAGAGAACATCTTGCATCATTTTTTAACTCATGAAGAAGCCGAGTCAGTTCTAAACGATTTCCACAGTGGGGATTGCGGTGGTCATCTATTCGAGCTTGCAACAGCCCAGAAAATTATGGGAGCCTGTTATTTTTGGTCATCTATATTTAAATATTGCATTTAAGAGGTTAAGAAGTGTCACCCTTTCTAGGTGTTCACTCGAAAAATGCACTTGCATCCAGCCCCTCTCCATCCAGTCATTATCATCAGTCCCTTCACGAAGTGGGATGTGGACTTTGTGGATTGTAACCAAACTTCGGTTGGGGAGAATAAACACATCATTGTGGCCGTAGACAAATTTACTAAGTGGGTGGAGGCAATGCCTATTGTTAAATACGATGAGAAGAATTTTTCCTTCTTCATATTCAATCAAATTATCATGAGATTAGGAATCCCGAGTGATATTTTCATTGATCATGGAATTCACTTTCAGAATGAAATGATGGAAGAGCTAGCATCCAAACTAGGGTTTTAGAATGCTCATTCTTCCCCTTACTACCCATATGAAAATGGAAGAGTAGAGGCCGTAAAAAATTCTCTCAAGACCATTTTGCAGAAAACTATTAGCCAGAGAAAATCTGACTGACATTTCATGTTGTATCCTGCACTTCGGGCATACCAAACCTCAGTCAAGACTGCGATCGAATTTCTCCTTTCCAGTTAGTACACGGTGTGGAGTCGATATTACCTATTGAATGTGAAATCCCTCTCTTATATTGGTAGTTTCACTCCTACCTAACACTTTTGATCTTGAACGATGCCTCGTACACCTATAGAGCCTTGACAGGAAGTGTCGAGACCCCTCTACAGCTATCCAAGTGAATAAAATACATTTCAAGGTCCAATACGATAAGTCTGTCTGTCCTTGGTCATACGTTGAGGGTGACTTGGTCTTGTTATATGATCAAGCCAAAGAACTACTGGTTGCAGGAAAGTTCAAATCCATGTGGCACGGTCCCTATATCATGAGACGTATCTTAGAAAAAGGAGCCTATGAATTAGAAGATTATTAAGGGAACATGTTGGCCGAGCCCAAGAATTGGCTATAATTGAAACAATATTACGCTTGAGCCCCAAAATTGGGTGTAACTCTTTGTATACTAATGTAATTTACTGTATATATATTTTCCCTTTATTTCTTATATTCATATTGCTTATCAAGTTCCCTTTGTTGGAATATGTCAACAGAGTGTTTGGTCTACTTAGGATTCGCAGAAGGAGCCAGTCGTCATACACAAAACTTGGCTTCCACCGCTTGGGTTATTTACTCACCCGAGGGTCTACTAGTGTCTTCAAGTGGTGTATTCCTAGGGCCCTCCATGAATAATGTGGCTGAATATAGCGTCCTTATAGAACTTTTACGCGATGCCATTTCTCATGGTATTCACTCTTTGGAAGTTCGCCTGGATTCCAAGTTAGTGGTATGTCAATTGAATGACAGTTACCGTGTGCACGACACTGCGTTACTTTGACGATTTCTACAGGTATGCCTTTTCAAACGATAGTTTAATTTTATTACCTCTCATCACATACCTAAGAGTTCTAATTATGTATCTGATGCATATGCTAATTTCATTTTAGATTGGCATTTGTCACATAACTAAAGCAAAGAAAACATTCTCATCAATTTACACATTGTAACATAAGTAAAGCTGAAGAACCATTTTTTTATATATATTTTAAAAAATATGATGTTTATAGTACAAAATTGGGGTTAACACCCTCAATACACATATACAAACGATAATACAAGATCCATGACATCTACGTTTGTGGCATTGGATGTGTCTCATGATAACAAACTACGATGTTTCTGAGATTTCGAAAGAGTCGCACCCAAGCTCTGGGCATGCCTACCAACTGCCACTGCATAGACTTCGACAGACCCTCAATCTGAACCATTAGAATCCTTTGTGTCAAACGAGACAGGTTGCACTGGATGTTTTGAAGGACTATCTATGCTTCTCCTCCCACTGCCTAATCTCCCCAGTGCCTTTGATGATGTTGTGGAAGTTCATCCCACCATCATGGAGCTTCGTCTGCATTACATACATGTCTAGTTATTACTTAAATATCATCCAAAAATATTTTTGTTTTCCTATACAAAAATACCAAAATTAAAATTTTTAAAAAACTTTGACATACCTATGTCCCCATAGGTGAGGGCCCCCTCTGAATTCGATCCCTGCATAGGGATAGTCATCGAAATAAATGACTTGTCATCTCCACTAGTAAAAGAAATCATCGTTGTAGGGTGTGGAAACCCTACCTTCCCCCTGACGTAACATCACCTAGGTCCACCATGCCATGGCTAGATCGTGAGGTCCTTGAGGAATGATGTCAACTCTAGGTCCCAAACCTAGAACCCACTTGAAGAAAAAGGTATAGAAGATGGAAGAAAACCTAAAATTCCTCTTACCACCCTGTTTGCACTCTGTCAACTGGCTCTTCATGTTAACTAGTACCGAGGTGCACTAGTCGTACATTTTGGGTCTCAAGCATTATACAGACTAGAACATAAGTGACCTCGATTCCTAGTGCAACCAAATCGATACTATGATCCATGTCAAAATGAGGACAATAGTCTTGAGGATTAGATTGTTTATCACTCGGATGGGGAGTTGACTCTCGATCTTCTTGGTCCCTACAATGCAATGAGCGTCTATGTATCCTTCTATCTTCATACCGCTCCCAGCTCCCTGGACTTTGAGGTTGAGAACCTCACCCCAACGTGACAACCTGGTCAAGAAATAGATATCCTCGACTTCAATCCTTAATGGTTCCCCATCAAGGTTGAAGCTCTCATTGTATGGATCCCAGTAATCCATGAGAAACTGTAGAAACCTCACTTGGGCCCTCATCCCTTTGAGTGGCCAAAACTTATACAACCCACATCTTTTCAAGGCCATTTGGGTCCCTAGATCTCTTTCCACAACAACATTTACCTCCTCATGTTCACTTCCCATACACTCTAGCACCATCCTACAAGAGAAACATCACTTTTTGAGTTAGAAATCATCAAAAACCTTGATTACAGACATATACGTAGGATGAAACATTCACAGTCATGTATAGGGATTAGTATATGCAAGATATCTTTTAGACAACCATTTATAATCACGCGTATACATGACCCGATGAATGGTAGCCCGCGTACACCTAAACCTCTAAATTGCTCCTTAAATAACTTAAAAATTGAACCCTAAATACAAAATGTAATCCAATAGAAAGGAAGAGGAAAGGAAGAGGAATTACCTAGTATAGACGGTCGTTGATTTTGTCACTCGTAGCTCCCGCAATCATCAGTTGAAGATCAAAGGTAATTTGGTCCAAAATCCAATATTTGGGTAAAGAGTAAAATGGTATAGTAAAATTTGTTTTTGTTACTATTTATAGTAAATTTTTACCCACTTTGCATAGTTTCAAATATATTTTCTCTTAATGGACTAATACAACAGTGGATCGAGTTGGTTTTTTTAGTTTTTTCCAGGGATTCTTGCGGTTTTCAATGTTATATCGACTGTTTGTAACTTCAGACATGTATTTTTTTCTACCCAACATATAGGATAGGTACCCATTACATCATGCACACTTGCATCATCCTATAAACGTCACTCATATGGATTAGGTACGAACCCATTTTTTGGTGACATGAAAGTTTCTATCTGCTACTAGAAGTATCGTTATCAAATTATAGACACTTACCAAACATGGGTACCCTAGTTAGATCCTCTGCTTTGTTTGGTGCCCATGTAAAGATTATTCCGTAGGACCGAGAGTCCCTTATAGATAATACATGAGTTTATTTTGAACCTCATTTCTCACCCATAAACATGATGACCAATTCCTAGAGGACTCCCATGCGAGTTTGATTTAAGTTGTTTTTTGACTCGTCTTAAAAAAAGAAGCAAAAAGATTGTCGAGTGAACTTGTCTCTTTCACACTCATAAATTGGATCCGAAAGGACATCTATTTGGAACGTATTTATCCATTTTTCAAATGAAATAGACTAATATTATGAAAAAGGAAATTATTTGGCGTTAAGTTGTGACTGCATCTCTTGCCCTTGCTTGCAGTATTGAGCCTATTGTTGGTTCTCACTTTGTGTTATAAACTGTTTGACTCAGTAGTTTTGCATCCTCAACCAAGCAGAGCCTTATTTATATCCTTCGCATCTTGACACCCTATACCTAAGAGGCAACATTCCCCCAAGTGTCCATCTCCCACATGCACCTCCTTGCATTGAGCATAGGTATGTTCCACTGCTGGAACTAGTTTTGCTTACTTGCGACACTCATTCTCTCCTCTGTATCATATCATTTATTTGACTATGAAAACATAAAAACATATGGGCGGGAAAGGAGTATGATCTTATATTGGCAGAAGTTGTGTCACCTATGAATAGAGCACAAAATTTTTGAGTCCACTTGCCATCATAATTTTTGGTTTAGCATGACCTTAGGAAGCTAAGCTCGTTACAGAGAGTCTACTCCCCCGAATGGTTACTCTTCTAGTCCTTATGGAGAATTTGATTGGTGCCTTCTGCATATCATGGTTTCATCATTGAGTCTATGCTTCCAGAGTCTTCCGTATGTCTCATGCTCTTGTTCAAAGGATGTCTATCAACCTGTGTCGGCCATTTCTCATAACTCTTGACTTTGCATGTTATCCATACCCTTAGTTTGTCTCAAAATCACATGAAGTTGTAATCCTATTGCACACCCTAGTCCTCCTTTCCTCATTGGTAGGTAACCTTGAACCCAACAGTTGAAATTTCATCATTGGTCATTGACTGGGTGGTTTCCCTTGTGTTCGACAGCAAGACATCTATTCACACATTTGGATTCGTGTAGTGTCTTGGATGCCATTATCCTTAGTGGTGGTTTCCTTGCCTTTGTCAATAGTTTTCCTCATTGACTTATATTTAGAGGGTCTTTTTTGTGTACCTATTACACTTGGCACACATGAAATATGCACAGGGTCATTGGTTCATGAACATGTTCTTCGTCCAATTTCCTCAAAATCATCAAGATCCTGCTTTGTACCTCATGCTGAATTATGAGATATGCCTTAATGCTCTCCTTTCAGTGGGTTTGCTTCCATCAACTTCATCTCATCTATTCTTGAGATGAGGCCTAGAGTCCTATGGGTACGTAGAGGCTTGTAGTAGTTAGTGCCAGGTTCTCTCACCATTAACAGTTGGGAATACATCACTGTCTCCTAATCGATGGATTCTTCAATTGTTTGACCTCGACTCCTTTATTCACACTTGTAAGAATGTACTTGGTGCCTTGATACCTACTTTCATCATCGATAGGTTGTCTTTCATTTTTTAATGGTATACCTCAATGATCGATAATAAAACAAAGTCTCATTCTGTTCAACCTCAACTCCTTTATTCACAGGATGTAGAGTTGCACCTTTGGCAGATTGTGTAGAAGACTTGAAGACATCAGTTTGTAGTTGCAACTTTTCTGAGTTGTTGCTAAATTTTAATTGGCCCAGTACCTATGTGACTTCAGTGATCATGGGAGATCATATTGTACTCCATTGTATACATATATCTTCATATTGATTTTGAGACTGGTTTTACTAGTTCTTTTCTGTGACTATGACATCCTTTGGCATGCAACCACCTTTGCATTTTCCTATTAATGGCCATGGATAATTGTTCGGCATATTTTCACATGGATCTGCAGTGTAATTTATATTGGCAGCCATGTCTGCAAAGTTAGTACAGATTGTAATGAGAAACTAGTTGTTCCAGTTGGGTCCCATTACTCCACTTTTGGGTCTTATAATGTATTTCAGTCATCGCATATACTCTTCTAACCTCACACATTAGGGGGCATCTGTTATAGCAAGATTTTCCTCGCCCAATGAAATCTTACACAGAGGACCTTATTTTATTTCCCTATGCAGACTTGAAATCCATTTTTGCAAATCCCAGAGCTAAAAACACATATTTTCCACAGATACGTTCCCTGCCTATATTACAACATGCTTATATGCAGGTTGCACCACTACAGCCTGCGTACATTGGAATTTGTGCCCAAAATTAAAAAAATGGTGTCAGGTTTCCATGTCCCGTCACGAGATCAATGATGCTTGGCCTTCTATATACTGGAAATGTTCTAAATCAGCCCTTCATTTCCACTTGAAGGCTATAAATGCACCAAATCCAAGCTATGGAAAAGAGGAGAAAGAATTCAACTTTGAGAGCAAGGTTGCTCTGGAGAAATTACTCACTTCACATTGAGTCTGCATCCCTTTGTCATTTAATTCTGAACACAATGTTCATCCCCCAAGCTCTTCCCTTATTGATTGAGAACTTCATTGTCTCTCTTATATGAGCTTGCCTTTGTTGGAGGATTGAAGTGGTGGAGGCTCGACTGGAAAGAACTTAGTTTCGTGGTTCTGAACCATGCCGACATAGAAGTTTGTAACTCATTCACTTCTGTTGATTATATTTTAATAGAAATACTCTTTTCTCATCAAATTAATATCTTTCGAATATTTGAATTATTATTCCATGGGTGTATTTGTTATGAATGTTGATGGATTATACTATTGAATGTGCTAAAATTATACACTATCACCATATGCTTGCATTGCTTGGTTGTTGAGGACTAGTTCCAGGCATATTTCTTTGGGTCAAGTACTCAATGATGGAGTTCATCAAACGTCTGGATGAGGTAGGCCTTTTATCTTCTCTTTCTATCATATTTGTTTATATAGCATACTTGAGATTAGAGTTGATTTATGTAGTCATTTTCGTCTATTGTGGTTGACCCCTAGCCATAGAGAGATTTTCCTTGTAACAGAATGGAAGCATGGAGATTCTAGCTGAGGAGAAAAAAGACCATCATCTCTAAGTACCAGAGAGTGAAGTTTTCCTGCAGGCCCAGATTGACTCAAGTTTCTTTCGACAGAAAGAATAGAACAAGTCTAGAACCTTCCAGGGGAGGAAAAAGGTGTGCAACAATACACATGAGGGAAGAAAAGAAGGATACAATTCCCATAGGGGAAATGAAATACATATATGCTAAGAGGAAGATAGGAAAATAATTGGTTTCTCTCATTACTAGAGAGAACCCAGAAAACTTTACCTGAGAAGAAGATTGTGAGATTGATGCTGAGGGAGCATTTGATAAACCTCGTAGAGGCGGTGATAGAGAAAGAATCTCTAAGAAACTGAAAAAAGTTCCCTAGTGATATCATGGCTCAGCAAGGGGTTGTCCAGAGCACTAAGAATGAATTCCTATGAGCCTATGGTTGGGTGGATAGGTGAACACCCACATTCAGTTGGTCGAATATCAACTATAATAGATAAGTATTCCATAGACTCTGCGAATTTGAATTTAAATGTATGATTGAATGTGTGTATTCACTATATACATATACATCCTTGATATATAGGGATGATGGAATATTATTGTATCTTTTTGGATGCTAGATAATTATGATTGTGGTGGTCTAACAGAATGAATATTTTGAGGTATAATTTGACCATTATCCCCTGTAAATGGTTTTATTATTACTTTTACCTAGAAAGGGAAAACTATTAGTAATGGGGTTCTAAACGAATTTGGGACATAGGGAATTGGCCTATGTACTAGTTAAAATATTTCTCAAAGGGATTAATCAGGTATCAATTCCACCAGTAAAGATCTTGGATAGACTCCACAAGTCTGCTTAGGTCTGGTCAATCCCTCGATTTAGGTTTCCCTGTTTTAGAACTTGAGTTCGGAGAATGGAAGGCGCTTCCTTCAAACTAGTCGTCCAAATAATCGTGGGCTCATTCCCATGACATTAATATTAGTTCGGCTGAGAGATAAGGGTGTAGCCTTCAGAACTTATCAAAATCTTCATATGACTGGAACCATGGAACCTAGTGCTACGCCCGACGAGAGCTAATTGGGGCTTCAGGGGTTCGGAGCTCCGAGACATTGGAATCCTCATAACATCAATATTGCGCTGAAGGTGACCTATCAAAATGGTAACTTGACGGATGACCTAAAGTTGGTGGTCTGTTGGAAGCCCTACGTGATTTTTCTATTTTTAATGACAGATAACACCTCCTGTAGCTGCCATCACCTCATTCTGTAAATATAACTATTCGAAAGTGATTATTGGGTTATAAAAGGATGTTTGATTATTCTTGTTTTATTTTTATCTTGTGTTTTCATGCTTGATTCATGACTGTAAGCATGAATGAAGAATTAAAAATTAATGTCGCATTATAACCCTATCCAAAGCTTGGTTTCTAAAAGGTTTAATGTGCCTACATCTACCTCATGTCTCTTACTTGAATGAATTTTTGAGTTTATCGTATATCAATGAAATACTTATGTTGAGTCACTCTTGGATTGTAACCTTATATTTTGGATCCTTTGTAAATATACCAAAAAACGATTGACATTTGGTTTGTAAGAATATATCCATTCCTAACCTTTGCAAAATGAGTATACCCATTACATGTAGTGGGAATTAAAAGTGCAAGAACCATATCCTGTACGTCGTTTTGGTTGGCAGAATGAGTTAACAGGCCTCACATTTTGAGTTAAGAGTTTGGGTAGTGTCATGTACTTAGATCATTTATGACCAAGAGTGTTCAAACCCCATAACCGATACCTTCATGCGTATGCTATGATCGCACAGGTTCTCTACTTATTTTGCTCTCATGGTATCCACTCAGACTTACCCCTCTTACCACTATCATTCAAACCCACAGTTATTTTGAGTTGCCCTCATTATAGTTTAGTTATATTCTTAATGGCTCCTATTGTCCAAATCCAACCGAATGGCTCTGAGTTTTCTTTTTGTAAATCCCATATTTTCCTTCCTGAGACATGTTTTTGCGGGACAGTTTCTGGGAAAACCATTATGAATTAGATAAAACCCTTTAAGATCCATTTTATAAATGGGGTCATTGACCTTCATCACGAGTAGATTGTTGAAAAATGATACATTTTCATAGGTACATCTTTTTCTTTGGAGGGAAAAATCTCTAAATTTCTTTGTGGCTAAGGTAAGCATTTTTTGTTTGTTTTGCTCATAAATTCAAGCATGTTATGGATTTGGATAGGGTTCAAGATTATATTCTTTTATATCTATTATGATTCTACATAAAGTGATTAATATTTATCAAAAATAGAAGTTTAACCCACTGTCAAATCTTTTTCACCTTGAGCTTATCTAGATTGGGGATACTTGGGAAGTTTGCCTGTGTAGAAACGATTTCACCACACCTAAGAACACAGTAGATTCGCCTCTACATTCCAATATAAACCCAATCCCCTGTATATCTAACCCTGTTGTCAAATACCTATGTGTTGATCCACAAAATACCAATTTATCATAGATCTACTCTCTGCTACAGTTAAAAACCCCTTGGGCAAAAAGGCCACACTATTTTCATGTATTGGAGGAGATTTTTAGATGTGATAAAGGATAGGACTTTCATGCCCCTACTATTGAGCCAATTCCTGATATGGTTCACAAACCAATTGTCAAGAAATACCAAAGGCATAAGGAGAGTAATTGAGATTTAAAATTGGTAAACAAGAGTATTAAGAAGTTTAATAAAATGATCATTAAAAAAGAAACAACCCAACAAATTCCACTATCATGAATTCATATGCTCCTTGGTCAAATGGATGAAATAGAAAATAGTTGTTATGTTTTTTGATTTGCTTCTATTTTGAAAATAACATAGATTAGGTTTTATTTTTATTTTTATTTTTACTATTTTAACTAGCTACAGAAACCTGTAGCTTTTTTTTTTTTTAAATTAGTTGGAATTCAAGTCATTTTTTAATAAATATTAGTAATTGCTTGTTAATAATGATCTAACTTGTTCTCATTTCGTTTTTTCAGGTCATGGTGTACTTGATGATGATCTTATGGGATGGAACATGCTCAACTTAGTTGATTAGCTATCTCCTTTTTGTTTGTTTTGTAAATAGGAAAAAACTTTCATAAATTTTTGAAGATATAGTTTGATCATGAGTGGCTCTAGGCTCTCTATATTTGTAATGTTTTGATATTTTGAGAT
>JZKD02S0154676.1:858620-886205 GCA_000966675.3 Picea glauca | reverse complement strand
CTTGAACATTTAAGTGGGGTAAAAGGAGGTTGCCCCCTCGAAGAGGCTTATTATCTGAAATTATCTCTTTTTCAAGGCATTGATTACTTTTCCTGAGGTTTTTCTATGCTATATTTATGTTTGGTTCTTAACATTTAGACTCAATGATCTATTATTTTTAGGGATGCTTATGTTATAAATATCATTTATAATTTGTTGCTCTAGATATTAACACTATGATCATATTTTCAATTCAAATGATAGGATTTATCTTTGATTTTTAGTTGAATGGTGAAATGCAATGCGTTACACTCAGATTTCTCTTTCTTTAATTATTTGTGATCATAAGATCACAGGGTTAAATTTATGTTCCCTGCTTTGTCATTAAACCTCAGCTGCCGATACTTGTTTTGAATTTATTTAAAACAATCATAAAGTGTATTGCATATTTTTCTCTTGGGTGTGGCAGTTGGATGTTCTTCACTCATACAGATGCTTGTATACATCTCACTAATTAACAACATGTTAGATTCTTTGTGTTTCTAATTTTTGTCATTTACATATTAATGAAACCAGAATGTTTAGATTAGATTTTAACTATCTGGACATCTGTGTTTCATAGTTTATTCAATTCGAGATTAGTTAGGTTTATAAAAGAAAACATAAAATATTTTAATGTGCTTTGTTTATCTGTTGTTTATCAATAATCATTTTTCATATTGATTTCGTAAGTTTCGATTAAAACTTGCAATTTGTAAATGATGTACATAAGTGAGATTTGTATATTTTCTGCTTAAATACACCAACAATAGTTATATTAGAGTATATGTACATATATAATATAGTTTTTAGCAATTTTTTAGTTATTTATTTCTTTTGTTTGTTTTCTTTTAGGATTTTATATTGGCTAATAAAGCCATTAAACCCATCAGAATGAGTTACACCAAATGACTTGGGTTACTTAGACAACCCCGGACCAGACTCGTTCTTCTAGTTGATGGATAGTCAATTTCGTCTGTCAACAAATGGTGCTAGAAGGAGGGTTGGTTGACAAGTTGGCCTTGCAGGAGTCTTTATTTCAAATGTATTTAATTTCCCCATGGCTCCCCAAATGACTGTGTTGGAACATGCTTTCCACTTCTCATTACTTGATGTTCCCAACGAGATAGTCTCTCACATGTCCAAACTCACCTTTGATGGTAGGGGGATGTATCTGCTAAAGACCACCTTAACATGTTTTGGTGCAAATGCATCAAACATGACATTTATGATTTAAAATTTTTATGCAGATTGCTCTCTTTTACTTTTAGGGGTCGGATTAAACATTGGTTTGAGTCTTTTCCAACGTATCACATTTTTGATTGATTTCAATTTGTAGAGGAATTTTTAGATGCTTTTGAAATCTATGATTACAATCAATTATGTGAAGAATTTTTGACTTTGCTAATCAATGAAGATTCACCTTCAGAAGGCTTTTCAACAAGAATCCATCATGTTCTTTGTAAATTTAATCTTGATGACATGTCATTTGTATTAAATCTCCTCTATGATGCTTGCGTCCCTTTCATGCAGTCATATTCAATAAAAAATGATGAAGCAGTTACAAATCCTATCACTCAATTGCGAGAAGAATTTTGTTTGCAGGATGAGAGGAATTCATCCGAAATTTTTGAACAAGCAAGTGAGATTCTATCTATCAAAAAAGTTCTTACTGATAATCAAACTGCTTTTTCCTCTTAATCATTGTATTTTTAGTCCTCGACCATCGTGGAAGAAGATTCAATTCTGGGTCAAGGTGAATGTCCTCATTCTTGTAATGCATTCTCTAATCAATATTTAAATTCAGTTATTGAAGAACACTTAGGTGACGAAAATCATCTTAAACATTCTAACACTCCTATGAAACTGATTAGAGATGAAGATATGCAATTGGAAGGAGAAACCTTAAACCTTCATCCTCAAATCATACCTTATCAACATGAAAGATCAGATGTTTTTCATGAAATTTTTGAATTATCTATCATACGGGAGCCAAATCTAGTTGATCATATTATGTTGAAGAATTTATCACCAAAACAGAGTGAAAGTTTTAAGGAAAGTGAAGAGAAATGTCTTGAGAATACCATTGTTAAATATCATAGCTCAAGAGATTATTTTCATGTGCTTATTTCTGATTCCTTTTACTCTTTATATCTTGATCTCTTCTTAGATTCTGGTGGACTTGATACTTTACCCACAACATCCTACTCTTTTCCACCACAATCATATCCTTTTGATATGCCAAGATTTGGTGAAATTAATTCCAAACATAACATTTATAAAGTCAGATTTGACACTCTTTCACTTTCATCACTCACATGGAAAAAATACATGTTGCGAGATGATTTTACATAGTTTATTTTTGAAAAATACAATGCACTCTCTCTTATGGAGATCAAACATTCTACGTTTCATATTCGTTCTTTAATTAGCTCGAATTTTAATGTTTATGCTTCACATTTTGAAATGATCAATCTCATCAAAGGAAGCATTCAAACCAATAATCTAATTGATGTCACGAATCCTCTTATGATGTGTTCCCCTTTGATATATCCATTTTATCAAAGTCATAATTTCCATCCTAATTTTTATGACAAGATCTTAGAATGGCTTGAAAATTCGTATCTAAAAAATCTTCATAATAAAGCTAAAATTGTGCTTACTTTGTTTTTTCCTAAATATCTAGAAAGTAAGTATGACATATTTCCTTTAGATCCTCCATGTGAAGAAATTAATGAACACTTGGAGAATTGTCAGGCGGATGGGGCACTTCAGCCGTGCCTGATGGTTATGTCAGGTCCCCATAATATTGATAAGTTTTCCAAACTTAATTACACTCTTCCATGCCATTATGATTTTTATGATGACAAGATTGCAAAATGGTTGGAGGTTTCATACATCAAGAAATTTAAAAAAAATGGTAAGGTTGTGCTTTCTCTGTTTTCAAAAGATTATATAGGAGGTACGCATAACATCTTTTTTTTGTATCTGCAAATACTACATTCTTATGTTCTGATTTTCAACTTTCTACACCTTGTAGGATTGAAGTTGTTCTTGTGGATGCACTGGAAATACGATTTTACTTAGAATTTTTCATCTGTCTTAGTAGTTTAGAGTAGGCTTAGGAATATTTTTCCTTTAGTTTTAGTTCTCACCATTTCTCTTTGTAATAATTTAGTTAATGAACACAAGTGGGTGCACCAAGAGAACCATCATATGATTGTTTTCATGGAAGTCCACTTTGACCTTTTTCTCTCATCTTTATTTCTTTTCAAAAACGCAGTATCATCATGAAAATTTTAAATGAAAAGTAAAGAGATAAGTAAATCTGAACTATCAATTCATCCCTGAACCAAGGTGCCATGTGTAGGACTGCATTCATATTAATGAGGATTTTTCTATTTTCTTTAGTCTCTCAAGAGATTTTTCTCGTGATGATTCTAGATCCACCTCTCTGTACATATTTTATATGTTTTACTTTTCTTTTTAATTTTTAATTTTGGTTCTTTTTATTTCACTTGTTTTCACTTCTTTCTGGTTGAGCTTATGTCTGTGTCACCTTTTAGTTCATGAAAGGAAACCAGAATGCCTCATCATGAAGCAGTAATCAAGGTCTTCTCAGAGCATCAATGTTGTAAATTGTTGAAACACGGACTAGCTAAAGAAACTTGATGTTTGAAATAAGTTTTCTCATTTCACTTTATAATAATGAGCAGACACGACCATCATTAAATCTCTTTACATTGTCCCTATTTTTAAAGAAAACAACTCAAGTATGCCTTCCTGTCCTCGAAAAATTAGTCTCATCAGAAAAATAATTTTAGATCATAATGAACGTTATCAAGCAAAATTTGGAAAATATCAAGTATTCTGAAAACTGAAATTTCCAACATCACCCCGCTCTTCTGAAGATCATTAAATTTATGTCGAATTATAAGTAATTTCTAGAGAGTTGTGGGAAGTGTCTGTAAACCCATCGAGATACTGAACAAGTCTTCTAGCAGTGGGTAAATGCATGCATGATGCCAAGACAACTTCACCAGGGTACTGAGTAGGCTTGCTGGCAACGAAGCAATGTTAGGTCCAAGAAAATTATCAGGTATAAATTTTGATATTGGTTGTAAGTGCCCTTCATTTTGAATTGAAATTTCTTAGACAGGGTAGAGGCATCATAGTGGGTTAATTGAAACCCTGCCGAGGCTATGGATGCCTTCTAGTAGCAGTGGCCCTGTCAACAGTATCAGAGCCATTGGCTTGAATATCATTGCTCTTGTAATTAAAATTTGTCAACAGATTTCATTTGAACACAAAGACATCTGAAAGTGGACTGTATGATGATTGTTGGAGTTTGATTTAGATGCTTTCTTTCCTTCAAATGTTCTTTAATCTTTAATCATTCTTAATCAATCCTAACATGAACTCATTGGTGATTCAGAGATAACCACTTCTCCTATTAAGTCACCACTATTGGCATCTCTATGTGGTTTTGCTATTTTTAATGACAAATAACACCTCCTGTAGCTGCCATCACCTCATCCTGTAAATATCACTATTTGAGGGTGATTATAGGGTTATAAAAGGATGTTTGATTATTCTTGTTTTATTTTTATCTTGCATCTTCATGCTTGATTCATGACTGTAAGCATGAATCAAGCATTAAAAATTAATGTCGTATTATAACCCTATCCAAAGATTGGTTTCTAAAAGGTTCAATGTGCTTACATCTACCTCATGTCTCTTACTTGAATGAATTTTTGAATTTATCGTATATCCATGAAATACTTATGTTGAGTTGCTCTTGGATTGTAATATTATATTTTGGATCCTTTGTAAATATACCAAAAAATGATTGGCATTTGGTTTGTAAGAATATATCCATTCCTAACCTTTGCAAAACGAGTATACCCATTACATGTCATGGGAATTAAACACACCATAACTGTATCCTGTACGTCGTTTTGGCTGGAATAATGAGTTGACAGGCCTCTCATTTCGAGTTAAGAGTTTGGGTAGTGTGATGTACTCAGAGAATTCATGACTAGGAGTGTTCAAACCCCATAACCGATACCTTCATGCGTATGCTATGATCACACAGGCACTCTGCTTATTTTGTTTTCATGGTATCATCTCAAACTTACCCCTCTTACCACTATCATTCAAACCCACAATTAGTTTGAGTCACCCTAATTATAGTCTGGTTATATTCTTAATGGTTCCTGTTGTCCGAATCGAACCGAATGGCTCTGAGTTTTCTGTTTGTAAAATCTCATATTTGTCTGCCTGAGACATGTTTTTGTGGGAAGATTTCTAGGAAAACAGTTATGAATTAGCCAAAACCCTTTAAGATACATTTTGGAAATGGGGTCATTCACATTCATGGTGGGAAAATTATTCAAAAACAATATAGTTTCAGAGGTAGATCTCGTTCTTTGGAGGGAAAAATATCATAATTTCTTTGTGGTTGAGGTAAGAATTTTTGGTTTGTTTTGCTCAGAGATTCAAGCTTGTTATGGGTTTAGCTAGGGTTCAAGATTATATTCTTTTATATCTTCTATGATTCTACATAAAGTGATTAATATTTATCAAAAATGGAAGTTTAACCCATTATTAAATCTTTTTCACCTTGAGCTTATCCAGATTGGGGATACTTGGGAAGTTTGCCTGTGTAGAAATGATTTCACCTCACCCAACAACACAGTAGATTCACCTCTGCATTCCAATATAAACCCTAGCCCCTATATAGGTAACCATGTTGTCAAATACCTATGTGTTGATCCACAAAAGACCAAGCTATCACAGATCTACTCTCTGTTGGAGTTCGAAACCCCTTGGGCAAAAAGGCCACACTATTTTCATGCATTGGAGGAGATTTTTAGATGGGATAAAGGATAGGACTTTCATGCCCCTACTATTGAGACAAATCCTGATATGGTTCACAAACCAATTGTCAAGAAATACCACAGGCACAAGGAGAGTAATTTAGATTTAATATTGGCAAACAAGAGTATTAAGCAGTTTAATAAAATGATCATTAAAAAATAAACAACCCAACAAATTCCACTATCATGAATTCTGATGCTCCTTGGTCAAAAGGCTGAAATAACCAATAGTTGTTATGTTTTTTTATTTTCTTTTGTTTTGAAAATAAAATAGATTAGATTTTATTTTATTTTGATTTTTACTATTTTAAGTAGCTACAGAAGCCTGTAGTTTTTTTTTTTTTTTTAATTAGTTTGAATTCAAGTCATTTTTTAATAAAAATTAGTAATTACTTGTTAATAATTATCTAACTTGTTCTCATTTCATTTTTTCAGGTCATGGTGTATCTTGATATTAATCTTATGGGATGGAACATGCTCGACTTAGTTGATTAGCTATCTCCTTTTTGCTTGTTTTGTAAATAGGAAACAACTTTCATAAATTTTTGAAGATATAGTTTGATCATGAGTGGCTCTAGGATCTCTATATTTGTAATGTTTTGATCTTTTGAGATCTGATCCTATCTTATAGGATAGGAAGTTTAGATTTCATAAACCATTTAAATACTCTATAGTTTGTAAGGGAAATGATATTGGCCTAGAGAAAAAGATGGATGAATAATTCCAACACTTAATGAAACACCATATGACATTTTCGCTTTAGCCTCTTCTAAATGATGTTTTCATTCATGTTTTGTTAATCCTGGTATATTAATAGGTCTGGTAGCAATAGAATCAATGATCTATTATTTTGCGGGATGCTTATGTTATAAATATCATCTATAATTTGTTGCTCTAGATATTAACACTGTGATCATATTTTCAATTCGAATGATAAGATTTATCTTTGATTTTTAGTTGAATGATGAAATGTAATGCGTTACAATCAGATTTCTCTTGCTGTAATTATTTGCGATCATAAGATCACAGGGTTCAACTTATGTTCCCTGCTCTGTCATTAAACCTCAACTGCCAATACTTGTTTTGAATTTATTTAAAATAGTCATAAAGTCTATTGCATATTTTTCTCTTGGGCGTGGCAGTTGGATGTTCGTCACTCATACAGACTCTTGGATACATCTCACTAATTAAAAAAAACTTAGCTTCTTTGTGTTTCTAATTTC
This sequence comes from Picea glauca, assembly GCA_000966675.3. Taxonomy (NCBI): domain Eukaryota; kingdom Viridiplantae; phylum Streptophyta; class Pinopsida; order Pinales; family Pinaceae; genus Picea; species Picea glauca. The sequence continues at coordinate 879,085 of JZKD02S0154676.1, read as the reverse complement.
TGTCATTTACATATTAATGAAACCAAAATGTTTAGATTAGATTTTGACTATCTGCACATCTTTGTTTCATAGTTTATTCAATTCGAGATTAGTTAGATTTATAAAATACAACATAAAATATTTTAATGTTCTTTCTTTATCTTCTTTTTAACAACAATCATTTTTCATAATGATTTCGTAAGTTTTGATTAAAACTTGCAATTTATAAATGATGTACATAAGTGAGATTTGTATATTTTCTGCTTAAATACACCAACAATGGTTATATTAGAGTATATGTACATATATAATATAATGTTTATCAATTTGTTAGTTATTTCTTTCTTTTGTTTGTTTTCTTTTAGGATTTTAGATTGGCTAACGGAGCCATTAAACCCGTCAGAATGAGTTACACCAAACGACATGGGTTACTTAGACAACCCCGTACCAGACTCGTTCTTCCAGTTGACGGACAATCAATTTCGCCTTTCAACACGGTCAAATACCCATCATCGTAGGATTCATCCCCTTGCTAAAAATAGATCCACTCATTGGATGTGAAGTAACATGAGCCATAGATATGAGGGTATTTGGAATATCCCCTAACCATTGGATCTACATCGTGGTTAGTCCGATGTTGACCACTTCGGGAGAACATAAGTGTTATAACACCAAAACCTCTAAAGGTTGAAGTTGCAAAGCAATGTGGGCTTTCGATCTAAGGATCCTTCAGGACCCCTCTCAGTTTTTTTATCATGGGGATGACTGTATCATGTCGAGAGCATGTGGGGGTCCATGTGTTGAGAAATGGTGATGACATGTGTGGTGACCTTGTGACATAGTAAATAGGTGTCGGTAACCTAAGGCAGGTGCCACGCGTCTTGCCAATGTGTTTTGGGTTGAAAGGTGTCCATATGGAAGTGGCCGAGCACTGAAACCTAAGGACCTTTGAGATAAAATTGTGAGTCATTGATCTGGGAAGTCCCTCGAGAACCTCTCCCAACCATCTAATCAACTAATGGAAGGATAGCATGTAGCACTCTAACGAAGTCCTACTTCGAGAGAGAAAGGGCGTTAAACAGTCAGAACCTCTGAACACCAGATTTGCGAAGTAACGCGGACCATCGATCCGAGGGTTATTTAGGATCTCTCCCGTATGTTGGATCTAAATTGTGGTTAGTATGACATGGACCTACTCTAGGGGAAAAGGAGTATTAAATGGGTGGAACCCCTGAACACCGAAGTATCGAAGAAATGGAGGTTGTAGATCTGGGGATCTACGTGGACCTGTCTCGATCGTAGATTAAAATTTATTGGGGTGGTTCCCAAAGGCCATCAGTCTGGAATGAGGTGGAATGCTGATGTCACATAGGGAGATGTAGACCCATGTGTGACATGACACATGTCACCTTGATTGAAACTTTTTACAGACGTTATATCCCAATTGGAATGTGACACATGTCTCCCATTGATAAGGCCACATGTCATCTTCATTCTTTGTCCCGTGTCATCCCCTTGTGCATGGTTTCTTGACCTAATGGCTAATGGGACCCCGAGATTTTGGGATTTCGAAAATATGGGAGACTTAGGGTGTTATAATGTATGCTCCAAAAAGGGTCAAATTTTAGAGCTACATGGAAATACCTAGAGAGTTCAAGAGTTCAGAACTCTGATAGGTTTACAGTCTTTGGATGTATGATTGAAAGGGGACGAAGGTCAGAGATACATGGAAATATTCTGGGGCTTTGAATTTCTCGATGGTTTAGGTGTGGTATAATGGATGATTCGAAAGGGACGAAGGCCAGAGCCATGTGGCAAGACTTTGGGACTTCAGAACTCCAAGAATGATTTAGACACGGATAGGAAGGATGAAAGGCCGAAGTCCCAGTGGATGTGAAGGGGAAGGGAAAATACCTTGTAACCGTCTATCTAGTGGCCATGTCATCACTACGGGATGACGACCATTGTCAAGTCAGTGCCAGGTGGAGTTGTACAAATGAGGTGAATCCACGTTGGCACCACTTGGCCTTTGACCAATGATGCTTGCAGAACTTATGATGGTAACGGTGATTGGAAATCTCTCGACGAGTTGAAGGTGATATATATCTCGAGAAGAGGATTCAATATGATGGAGGAAAGCAAAATTTGGATTCCCCATCCCTTAAAAAGGTACTTCAGGGGTTGAGAGTGTTACAATTTTGTTTACTTTGAAAGTTTGGAAAATGGTACATTCATTATCTTGGTGTTATATGTTGATGATGTTCTTGTCACAAGCCAAAGGATGGTTGATATCAACGGGTTAAAGGATCAATTGACCGGGATGCTTCAGATGAAGAATCTAGGAGCAACAAAAGAAATATTGGGCATAGATTACATAGAGACAGGCATAATGGAAAGATGTGGTTATCACAACAAAATTCTATGAAGATTATATTGATGAGGTTCAATATAAACATTGTTAAACTGGGAAATATCACTTTATCTTTCCATTATAAGTCTTCTTCAAGTTTATGTCCTAGTAGTAAGGAAGAAAATAATTATATATCTTGTATATTGTATGTCAGTGCAGTAGAAAGGTTTATTTTTTTGATGGAATGTACAAGACTAGATATTCCACATGTAGTTGGTGTTGTTGGTGGACACATGGAAAATCTAGTTAAAAAGCATTGGGAATGGATGCTTCGTTATCTTAGAGGCATGAGTATCACCTACAGTGGTTGAAGTGTTTTAGTGAGTGGTTATGTTGATTCATATCTTGCAAGAGATTTGGACAAGAGGATATCTACCTCAGATTATGTCTTGCATGAATGCAAGGATCTATTGGGTAAATTTTGACAAGTACAAGATAATGTGTTCCATGGTAGTCAAAATTTTGTGCATTTTACTAACAATCCAACATATCAAAATGGGAAAAGGAATCATTTTGTAAATCAGTTTACTGATGCAGGTGGAGTAGTGCATACATGAGCAAATTGTAAAGACATGTTCACGAAACTAGTATTGTTAAAGAATTTGTGATAGTTTTTGGCTTCTCTTAGATTGGAGAAAAGGTGATGAATGAAAATGGGCAAGGTAATAAAGTAAATTGTTGTCAAGGTGGATATTTTTGAATGATTGAAAATCAATCTGATGGATTGGATATTTATGTGGGAGCTCAAACCGGATCACAACTTATTAACCCAGGAAAATATGATCCATTTGTTCATAATTAATTCAATCAGTGGAAGTTGTGATATAAATTTGTAACCCATAGAGACAAAAAATGAGTCATGGGAAACCATCATTCTCCTTATATTATGTAACTTTTTTATTTGATCAATAAGAATACTGATTGTCATTGTCCCTTGGATGTTTCCTTGCTAAGGGTTTTTCCACATAAAATTGTTGTGTTTCTTGTGTGATCTCTTGTTTTTTTTGTTGTAAATTCTCTTTTTTTTGCTTCCCTTGCACAACATATTTGGCATTTTATTTTATGGTGTTTTTTTAATATTTCAAATTATTAAAGATGAATTACTTAATACAAGTATTGATTATCAATTTCTTAACAATCCAAATTATCAAATATGAACTCAATAATACAAGTATTCATTAAAATATAAAAGTTTGTGAATGTAAATTCATCTTAGTTTGAGATCTTTTATATAATTAAAATTTCAATGTTTTTTTAGATGTTTGATAGATCCCAAATCAAGATTAAATTAAATTAATGAATTGATAAACTCAAAAAAATGTTATGAAAAATACTCATATTTTTATTTTCTTTATATATAATGTATGGATGTATACCCCCTAATGGGTGAATGGAATTGTGAAGAACCAAATATCTCTCAATAAAATCACCACACAAGATATATGGAACAATATAGAAGAACCACACTTCTATTATTATCAAACCCTTATGGTAGGGCATCACCATACAATGGATCCTATTGTGGAATGGATCCTCTCTTGTTCATTTTCCTCTTCTAGGGGGAATCCTCCTATTGAGCTACCACTCCAAATTCAATACTTATAAATTTGTTTCATTACATTTCTTGAACTTGTTTATATAGTGCTACCAGCCCTCTTTATATAGTGCTACCAACCACCTAAGAACATTCTAGAGGAGGAACCTTCTAGAAGTAGAACCTTCTAGTAATTCCTCTTACATTTTTTATATCTAACTACCATAGTGAGCCTTACTTGATAGTATAGTGGACCTAATCCACCTTACATTGAATGGAATCCACTATTATCACTATGAGGCCTGCACCCTCCCCCCCACACTACCTCTCTAGCTACACTACATTTCATCCCCTTTATGAAAGTGTTGTCAGCAATGCTTGTTATGAGGGTGTGGAACCATATACCAGGGTCTCGTGGATAAGTGTGGACCATAGTGATGAAATATGCAGAATAACCAAGGTCCCATGTAGAAATGAAAACCATCACGCTGAAGTAGACCAACTGCCACTGTAAACCTAGGTCCCATATCCAAGTGATCATGTGAACTCCAGGCTGAAGATATCAAAACTCAATAGGATGTTGATACAAAGGTCTACACTGATCATGTGGATCATAATATGAAGATCAATCCACATAGCTGGATAGGGTTGAAGATGAATCTAGAAGGAACAATAATACTAGAGAATATGAAAACTGGACACCGGTAGTCATAACTGGCTTCTGATTTGTCACATTGGTGTTCTCTATAGAAGGTGGAGTAGAGTCATCAAATAAAATATTAAAGTCGTTGTCATCCAAGAAATGACAACTATCCACATACCAATAATCCCAATCGACCTTAAAATCATACCAAGAATATGATTCTTGATTGTATTCATCCTTGATAGCCGACATAATATACCTTCCTTTCCTTGCAATGTTGAGCTCTTGAATATATTTATCCTGGGTATTTTGCATTTCAACTTTGATTTCTTGAAATGTTGTCTTGATCGATTCCATTATTCGAGAGAGAATATCCATTGGAAATACCATATATAAGATACCAAAAGAAATATATTAAAATTATATATCCTATGGAAATGATATGGTAGAAATTTGAGCACCTAGTGAAAATTAGTGAGCTCTACAGTCTCGTCGCCATCACGAAGACCCTGAAAATGGTTGATTTTGAATTAGCGATATATTCACATCTGGAGCTCCGATTTGGGTGATTTTTTTATGAAATCGACTATTTTTGAAAGTGGAACTCAGATATGAAATTTATTTTGGAAAATCCATCCCTAGATACTATAGAAATATGAAAAATCACATGTTCATCCATAGAAAAACCCTAAAAAATGGAATATTTTAAAATGTCGATAACTTTACTTCCCGGACTCCGTTTCAGGAAATTTTTTTTAATTGGGTGTTTTTTTAGAGAAACTCAAATATACAACCAGTTTCTACAATTTTTTCACATAAATATATAGAAATCTTATGGAATGTCACAACCCTCCTTTTCTTCTACAAAAAATCTGCAAAAATAGAAAAACAAAATTCCCACAATTCCTGCCAAGGAAAGTGCATTGATACCACTTGTTAAGAACCAAATATCTTTGAATAAAATCACCACACAAGATATATGGAACAATATATAAGAACCACACTTTTATTATTATCGAACCCTTATGGTAGGGAAACACCATAAAATGGATCTTATTATGGAAGGTATCCTCTCCTATTCACTTTCCTCCTTGAGGAGGCATCCTCCTATTGATCTACCACTCCAAATACAACACTTCTCAACTTGGTTCATTACATTGATTGAACCCCTTTATATAATTCTATCAACCACCTAAGAACATTCTAGAGGAGGAACCTTCTATAAGTAGAACCTTCTAGTAAGTCCTCTTACATTTATTATATCTAACTGTCATAGTGGGACTTATTTAATAGTATAGTGGACCTAGTCCAACTTACATTGAATGGCCTCCACTATTATTTCTATGGGACCTTCGAGACCCCCCCACTAGTTCTCTAGATACACTACAGTTAATGAATTGTTAAACTTTAAAAAATGTTATGAAAAATATTCATATTTTCATTTTCTTTATATATAATGTATGTATGTATGCATACCCCCTAATGGATAAATGGAATGTTGAAGTAATTCAACACAAATTTTCATATTAATGTTATTACTAGGAATTACTCTTGAAGGTTCAAAGAGTATGTCATGATAAGGTTGAATTTGTCTTTAGTCATGACATATCTCATGGCATCAAATTTCCTTTTATCGCATGAACCCAAACATTCAAGTTTTGAGATGTCACTCAGAAAATCACTTTGGGTTAGAAACATCGCATGAGATGAAGTTTTTTTCATTCAAAATGGATTGCACAAAAAATATTTTTCGTGTGATGTGTCACACTACACTGAATTTTCTATCTTAGTGAAAACCTTGCCTTTATCACATCACTCCAAAGTTTCTATCTCCATGACACACCAAACAAAAATTGATTTTGTGTGATACATCGTACCACATGGAAAAATATTTTCTATGATACATTGCACCACATGAATTTTTTTTTTTTTGTGATATGTCATACTACATGAAAATAATTTTACTTTTGAGTTTAATGGGAATGTAAATCAAGATTGTTTTACTTGCATGTTTAATAGGAATGTTTTGAAGAATCCCTTAGGGTTGAGAGGGATGAGTATCATAAACCCAAAGAGTGGTAACATTAGGGTAAACTCGGGGGAGCCTAGATTCTTCCGGACCTGTTTGGACAGTATGCATGTGGATGCACCTTCATATACAATACATCGATGAACAATGATGTTTCTAATTGTGACAGGTATCTATAAGGCCACCAACAAAGGGAGTTGAATCTCTGAGTTGTCTAAGTCGAAAGTGATGAGGCGTGAGTCTGAAGGGTTGACTTTCCCCAATGTAGATAACAAGGCCTCTCATTGTGAAGGGAAGGTTTGAAAAATAAGTAGGACTGACATGGTCATATGGGATTGGGACAATTCATTGATGAAGCTATAATTATGTGCTTATTTGGTATATGGGTTATGAGAAACATGTCACATAGGTGCATGTGGTGCCTTGGGGGTTGGGTCACTATTAGGGTGAAATATCATCATTGAGGGACTTGTTGGTAATGTAGGTGCATCCAATTTAGTCAGAGTGGATTCAAAAGGAATGAAATACTGACAACTGTGCATTTGGAGAAGGATCTCCTCGGATGTGAGAATAACATTATGGGTTGCAATGTTACATGCTTGTCCTGGTCCTATGTTATGGTACTGACCTACTTGATGTGGAGGGGGGGCAATGTATTTTTTTGTTTCTACCATTCCTTCATGGGGGAATAGGTATGTGATGTTTTTGGTGGTTGGAGTTGATTGAAGTTTAGAGGAACCGATGGAACTCCCTGTGGGGTAAGGGGTTTGGGGGTCATAGATTCCTACATGAATTTGTAATAGGAAATCAAGGGGGAGTGGTGAGTATAATTTCCATACTTTCCACATAATGTGCAAGGGAAATTATTTTGAAGGTTGTTGTTCTTTCCCTGTCATGGTTGGGCATTGGTGGTGTCAGGATTTTTTTTTGATTAGCTTCATTATGATTTACCCCAGCTAATGGATGTTGTTGTTGAGGGTTTCTCTCTTGTCCCTAGTTAAGGATAGATTTATTTTTATCTTTCTTTTTGTTGTTGTTTTGTGTTGTAGGAGAGTTGATCGTATTCGTATGTTCAAAAGAGTGAAACTGATGGATGGGTGAAGGTTGGACAAAATTGACCCCATCCCGTGATTGTCCCTATAGTGGGATCACATTAGGTTGCGGGGGCCCAGGGAAGGGATAGTAGAAATTTATCTACTATGGAGGTACATAAAGGGAATATTACATGGAAGTTCCTTCATTACAACATGTGGTATATGCAGTCCCTTTCATATATCTATGAATCAACATACTTTACTATGGTATGATATTCATAAGTTGTGAAGGATTGATTCCTCTAACGTGTGGGTGTGGGGGTGCTGAAAAATGTGGGAGTAGTGGGGTAAGGTGCACCCATAGGAGGAGGATAGTATGGAACTCCTCCATAGTGATTTGTCCCATATGAAGGTGCATGGTTACCATAAGGGTTGAGATGGTTCATGGATCCAATGGTATCATCTAAAAAGTGGGATGCTCTGAGTTTCTCATGACCAAAAGGGAGAGGTCTTGGAGCATTAGGAAACACCGTGTAGAGATACCCCGACTACGAATAAATTAAGTCAAAGTGTTGGGCTTTGATGATGGCCTCTTATTTAGTTTCTAGAATTGTGGTAGCCACATATTTGGAAATATGCAGAACCAAATATTTGAGGAACCAATCTAGGAATAACTCTAGAGTAGCTGCAATTTTACATAGGCCCCAACATCGATGCCATTTGTGGATATGATCCATGATATGGGTAGAAGTGGTTTAACATAATTCTAACAGGATTTATAATACCATGTAATGATGTGGTTGAATCTAAAATAATGATAAGAAATCCTTGGATAAATATGTGAAGTTCACATGGCACCCTCAGGTTTCGTCCACGTGTCATTTTGTGGATTGACCAGTTAAGGTTATTTGGAATAGATATAGAAGAAAATAATCATATGTGATGTTATTGGATGAGCACTAAAGGTGAAAAGTCATGACATGGCTAGCAGGGTGTTTGATTTATTTTCCCTCAAACTTAGGGATATTCGATGGAATTTTGGTGGGCATAGCTAGCCAAGTGGGATTATGTGAAATTAGGTCATTGGTAAGTTTTGTCAAATATAGTAGATTCAAAAAATCAAAATATGGCACTTGTTGTGGTCTTTCCATGTTCTGTGATGGTTTAGAGACACTTCTTGAGGAGGAAGGACTATCAAATGGGGTGGTGTGACCAAAAATTCCAAGCAATGTGAAACCAAGAAAGGAAGAATCGATAACCACTTCTCTCACTGGTGAGTGAGATGGTGGTACTGGGGATGAGGTGAAACTAGGAATACCTCCCAAAACTAGGGGAAGTCCTTGCAAGATTTTTGAACATTGAATATTTAGTGGATCCCTTATGATTATGGAATAGGAACTAAGTGTGTGATTGTGGTAAATCTGAGAGAAACTAAATGACAAGTTCTTTTGTAAAAATTAATATGGCCTACTTTAAGATCGAATTAATAGTTGCATATGTTTAAGAAATAAATGAACATAATACACATGTATATAGCAACTGTAAAGTAAAATGTTTCTTATGTAGGTTATGGTATTATCCACATTGGGGATGACAAACAAAATTTCATGTGTCCTATAGGCGTATTGTCCTTCCTCTCTAATTTTATTGGGCCTTCCAAGAGATCTCGATGGTGGGATCTCAATCCATCAATCGAGAAATAGTGAAGGTATGAAAAAATAGTGATAATGAGGGATAAAGTGGGAATATCCCAAAAGAACTAGTGATATTTTCCAATAGCAAAAAAAAAATTGATTTAGGTGCAATTGCATCCCACAATTGCCACCTCTGTAGACAATATTATTTTTTGGCCAGTCAGTTACCTCGTTTAAGTGAATGATGGGACTCTTGGCCTAAGAAATCAATCACAAACTAGGTAACATCACAAGATCTTGTGGTACAAGGAAAATCACTCTATGGAATGGGGTAAAAAACAACAGATGGAAATGACTGCATAAATCAAATCTAATCTCAAGTATGTTATATAAGAAAACATGCTAACAAGACAAGATAAATATCCTACCTCATTTAGATGTTTGATGAAGTCCATCATTGAGCACTTGACTCAAAAAAATACACCTGCAAATTGTCCTCAACAACCAAGATACACAAGCATATGGTGATAATATATAAACTTAACACATATAATAGCATAATCCATCAATATTCATAATAAATACACCCATGGAATAATAAGTCAAATATTTTTAAGACATCAATTGGACGAGACAAGAGAAATTCTATTAAAATGTAATGAACAAAAGTGTATGAATGAAATTTTTTTGTGTCGGCACATTCAGAACCAAGAAACTAAGTCCCTTCCAGTTGGGCCTCCACCACTTCAATCCTCCACCAAAGGAAGGCTCATATAAGAGATAAAATAAGTTTCTCCATCAAATAGGGAATATCTTGGGGGTTCAAAAATGTGTTCAAACTTAAAAGGGAAAAGGGATGCAAACTCAATATGAAGTGAATAATTTCTCCAGAGTAACTTTTCTCTCAAAGTTGAATTCTTCTCCTCTTCTCCATAGCTTGGATAAGGCTCATTTATAGCCTTAAAATGGAACTAAAGGGATGAATCATAATGTTTACAGTATATGGAAGGTCAAGGATCATGGATCATGCGACATGACATGGAAACACAACACCATTTTTTAATTTTCAGCACAAAACCCGATGTATGTGGGTTGTAATGGTGAAACCTGCGTATATGCATGATGTATAGTTGTTAGGGCGCATATATGTGGAAAAATATGTTTTTTATCTTTGGTAACTGCAAAAGGGGACTTCAAGTGTGCATAGAGAAATGGAAAAAGGTCTTTTGAGCAAGTTTGCATGGGGTGAGACAAATCTTGCTATAACATCTCGGTGGCTCAAGAAGGCATGCATGAAACAACTGAACCTTGGCACTCGCCCCTTCACATGTATATCCTTGCCATATGATGTACGAACACTTGAATTGGAGGATTTTAAGTTCCATAAACAATGAACCATTGAGTTTTCAAAGAATGAAAAAGAGATAATGAGAGGTTTTTTGGATACCTACCATCGAAATATTAACTTAGACTAAAAGATTCTTTTGTGGCCTCCTATGTTGATATGGCCATGGCCTCACCTAATGATTGATATGATTTTCAAAAATAAAAAACATGGAAACCAAAAGATAATATGTGCACATGTATGGGGTACTTACTTCGTATTTTGATTTATTTCCTATGTTTCTTAGATGAAAGGGGGATGAAAAAATGACTTACCTATTATGATTCACCAAGATCACTCGAGGGAGTGCGAGGTGAAAATCATAATAGCATGTGAGTAATAAATTTTCTTGGTTCCAAAAAATAAAGTAGCAACATATTGTTGAAATAACTCTAACTAAGAGTTCAAATTCCTAACTAGCCATCCACACCATATGCTAATCGAAATGATGGTTTGTTTTATCCTCCCTAATTAAACYATATGAGCTAATCAAACTTACAATAATGGACTCGAAAGAAGGGGTCTCTAGCTTGCAAAGTGCAAGAATTTAAGGACTAAACCCCCAAAAGGGAAGGGGGATGAGGGACACCCTTAACCTAGGAGAAAAGTAGATCAATGCAGGTTTTATGAACAACTTGTGTGTTTATCAGTGCTAACAATGCAAAAATTGAATGGAGTTACAACATTAGTGGTAAACCTCAACGTGGTTGTTTCTATGAAATTCATGCAGAGCCTACAAAATGATATAAAACAAAGAATTTGGTGATTTTTGGAGCATTTAGGGCCTAAATGCCCAAAGTGGACATCCAGAAAAGCCAATAGGATGACCTACAAAACCATAGAGGTGAGAGAGAGGGTTCTAGCCACATAAAAAGGGAGAATTCAATTTTAGAACCCTAATGGAGTCACCATATGTTTCGGACTGAATAGATCACGTATGTGTGCAAAAAACAATCCAAATGTCACCATAGGTTGTTAGTAACACAACATGTTAGTTCATATTTTAGCATACATAGTAAACAAGTGTAAAAAATTCATGAACAAGTGCATAAACAATAAGATACAAAGAGAAGTCCCCGAGGTGTAGGACAGTCGGTGACGGAGTGTGTTGTTAAGCCACTCCGTGTTGTTAAAGTCACCGGTTCGAAACCTGCGGGGACAAAAAATCCAACCATGTTAAGGGTTGGTGTGGCTCAGGCCGGGTGCGATCCCCGGGTGATTTTGACGGCTTAGATGCCCCTGAGTCGCGGTTTCTCAAGCCACAGGTTAATCGTAGGTCCTGCACAAATTAACAAACAAAAAAAAATAAGATACAAAGAGAAATTCAAAACAAAAGGAATTATTACCAATTGGCTAGATGTTTGATTGAGAACACCGCAGAGGCAGTGAAAGTACAAATGGTCTCTCTTCTTCCTCCTTGGGAGGAATCTTGTCTTTCCTAGACATAAACTCTCTTCCTCTCTCTAGTAAGGGTGATGATATGAAGCAATGAACTGAGTTCTCGAGTGGCAAGATGCTCAGTTCTTATAACAACTTAAGCTATGGAGTGATGGATGTAATTGGGAGTAAGTAATGGGTGCTCTGGTGCATAATTCAACAACATAACTTTACACCATTTTTCTATGTGTCTTTTGAATGCATAACCCAAAATTCATTAAATAACCTCTTCTCGGTGTTTAATCTAACTTTTTTTATGTATGAATGGGGATAATATAAGTGGTGGAGTAATCCCCAAGTTAGGTTAAATTGAATTGCAAGGTCGGATCTTTGACTGATGGGATGTGAGTGTAGGAAATGTCATGAATGCACCTGCCCCGTTTGAGAAATTGTGTCATCACCCAGATGGTGTGAACCTTGTGTTAGCACTGAAAGTTACACTTTGAATTCTAAAGTGAAATATCAATACCCATCAATAGGTTTATGAGATAAGTCTTGAAATGTGGTTTCAAATGGATAAAACTCAGCTCAACAATGTCAAAACACAGGAAATTCTATATGAAATGCATCATCAAAAGAGGTCTTGTTTAACTCAGGTCAAGGTTTTGAGGATTAGTGTTGATATAAGGAATACTTAGTAAGAAAATGAAGCGAGTATACCACTAGCATTAGGCTTTACCAGTAGACAAAAGAGAGAAAATATTAATATACAAGAGCTTCTTAAATCCAAGCTAATTTTTTTTTGAGAAAGTTATAACAACATCACAATCAAACATCCATTGTAATACAGCTACAAAAAATCATTTGAATCCTTCAATGACAGTAAAAATCAAAGTGAGAGAGAGAAATAAGATGGAAAGAAAAAAAAAATGACTTCCATTAAACAAAATTTCATCAAGTCTGATACATCAAACCAGAGTAGGCTCTGTTATATTAAAATCACCAAAAGAATCTTTTACATCAACCATTCAAACCTCTAAAATGTCTTATAATGCTTCTTTTATAGCCTAGATATGGAATGATAGAATACAATGCAAATTCCTTCTCCGACATAGGATTCTTTCATCTTAAACTGAGGTAGTAACACCTGTACAAACTAGAAATTTCAAACTGCTACAAATAAGGCTAATGTTGGCAACTATCCTAAGACCTTAATATTGCATAATGAGGTGTCCTTTGAGCACATTCCTTTCGTTTCCAGGTATCCTCCAACTTTAAACTAACCTCCAAACAGTTGAACCATGCTCCCCTAGACATCTGGTGATCGTTGATCCTCTTGAACCCATCAAAATAGGACTTTGTAGCGAATCCTGTAGTGTTGACTGTATATGCTAGTTCGAGGTGGAGTTTGCAACGAATTTTGCATTGTTTTACTATGTAGACCAGTTAACATCTCTAGGTGCTGCAAAATGTCCTGTAGCTACCCAATTTATCCATTTTAAGACCCAAAACATCGAAAAACTTTCTCCAAAGTTAGGTATTCCTGTAGAAGCTTCATAATATGATGTATGAGTGAAAAAATCAGTTATGAGCAACATAATTCCTCATAAATCTTCAAAAATACAGAAGCAATCATTTTCAAAACTGAGATTTCTTAAGTTATTTCATCCATTACTTTCTGATCCTTAAAATCCTCCTTGTGGAAACTTGGGACAACATATTCAAATTCCTTTGGATTAGTTCTTCCTTAAAAGTTTGCAGCTCCAGTTTAAGTCTTCTGATCTAAGCTTGTAAATCCTTGTTCTGTTTGTATAAATTCTTAAGCTGCCTATGGAGGGGTAGGAATATCTTTACTGTAAACCTAGCTTTATCAATAGTGTCCAGATACATATCCATAATATACTTCAACTTTTTTCTCTCAGCCAAAACTTCTCCCTTCAATTCAACAATATCCTTTATGGCTTCTTTAAGTTGTCTGATGAGCCTTTTAAAAGTAGGTTTTTCAGGGGGAGTGGTTATTTCTATGACTTCAATATGTTTTTCAACAACTTCAACTTTACCTTTACCCTTTGTCTTGATGGGAGATTGTGTTATGTCCTCTTTTTAAACACTTTCCTTATTGGTTGATGACCTAGTGAAGGGCCTCCTATCTTTAGTTTCAACTGTAGTAGCTGGTGAGGGGAAGAGTAACCTCCTTCCTTTTGTTCTTGGGGCTCTATTTGATGGATTTTCTACTAATTCTGGAGCTGGTTGGGGTGAAACTTCCCTTTGTGGAGAGTAATGATATCCCCCTTCTTATTCTTGTTCCTTAGGAACCTCATCATTTTTAGAAATGTCTTTTCTCTTCCTCTTCCTACTTGTCTCTGTGTGAAAAGTGCTATTAACCTGAAGAGGACTCTACATTTTAGATTGTGGAGTAGGAGAAACATTTAATTGCAGAGGCAATGAACTGATCCCAATCAATGTTTTTCTTCTTCAACTCCTCCATCACAAGTATTTTAATCAACCCTAAGTGAAAAACACTTGTGTCCATAGCCTTGGACTTGGCTTGGACCCTATTAGCCATTTTCCCAATGCTTCTAGATGAATAGAAAGGGAGGTTCATGAGGTCTTTTCCTGTGAAGTGAAACAAAAGTCTAATGTGGTACTGATAAGTCATATGGAACCTTCCCTCACAGGTGAAATATCTCTGGATCACCCTTAGCATCTTATCAATTCCTTCAACCATGTGGCTCCTAGGCACTCCCTTTGATAGCTTATCTCCCTGACATTATGGTTTAAGGAATTCTTTAGAGAAGGTGACATTTATATTCATGGAATTAAACCATCTATCACCAGTGTTTGGTATCTCAGTAGTTGTTGCTATGGTTGCTTCAGATGCCTCAAGTTCAAGAGTCCCGACCTTCTTTTTGGTTCCATCAAAATTCAAGGCAAATTCTCTAGCTACCTCAGGGTGTCCCCTCTACATCTTCTGACAAAAATTAAAACATCCCACTCTTTGGAAGACCTCTCTGATCATAGGTTCAACAACAAAAAACTGCATGTCATAGGGTTCATCCCTCACTATGACCCCACCCTTGTGAGCTTTCCTCTACTGTGGAGTATCCATTGATGTTATAGGAAGAAAACTAAGAAAACCATCTGAGTGATGCAAGAGGAAAGACAGAAAGACAGAGGTCTTAGGGTTTGGATGGATAATCTTTTTCAAAGTTGGATTCTGTCTAGGGTTTTATTGTTCTTCAACCTATTTGATCTCCTAGGATTATGAAAGGGAAACTTACAGTTAGGAAATGAAAGAAGACCATATAGGAAAAATGGAGATGCAAGGAGAAAGCAACTGCAAAAGATTTAGTTTAACACTTCACCATCATTTTTCAAAATCATCATAACTTTATCAACAAAGTTCGTTTCAATTTCCAAAATAGATAGAATTTAGACTTGAAATTAGAATGAAAATATTAATGGTAACCAAGTGGTAAAGGTTTTGAGGTAAGTGGATAATAGTGTTGATTTTATGTACATGGTTTATAGTACCAAATAGGGGATTCATAGCAGAATTAGCAGCATAAGCCAAATAAGAGATAGGCACAGTGGCTTCACAACAAGGTTTTCTCAATCTTTAGTAAAGTAAGCCGAGAGATCTACAGTTGGCTGAGAATTGTGACAACAAAGGTAAGAGGGAGAGTTGGTAGCATGGACCATTAGTTCATAGCACCTAGGAGAAGAGATGATAAAAACATCTTTTATTGTCCTTCAACAAAGCTTAAAATGATCATGGAGTACCTAGAGGTTGAGGCTTGAAAATTGATAGGATTGAGCTTCGACGAATCCACATAAAGCTGGTATAACCTCCAACTCACTCTTGCTAGCTAGTTTGAAACATTTTTCGTAGCACTTATCTGAAAACACATATTGTTGTAGCATCGAGCTAGGAGCAATTTGAAATACTGGGAAAACCGATAGAAAAGATTTAAATGATGAAATACCAGATTATTTCCTTAAAAACATGAGTATTGAAAACAAGGATATCGAATGACAAAGAATCATAAGTGAAATTATGGAGATGAGAGGAAATTATACTTGAGATGCACTATGAAATGTCTGATGAGATGGAAACGTACAAAACGAACTTGATTTGACCTTATAACGGGTAGAGAGACAAAGTGGAGGGGTTTTAGTACATCGTGGAATTGGTGACATGTCAAGGTGGTGGTGGCATAGGGATGATGGCTTATCTAATATTGTCATGAAGATGGATATATAAACCAAAGGTTTAGGCCAACATCAAACTTAACTTTATTTGTGCTAAGACCTAAGAATACTATAAGGAAGACGACAAAAGTAAAATTTAAACAACACTAAGGATAAAAATAAAAAACCTAAGGCTGAATTGACCCAAACAATTCCATTTGGTAACACATTGCATTTCCTAATCGCATTGATGCGCTGTCAGTGCACATCGTTTTATGTAAAGTCACGCTAATTACATTGATGGCACAAATTATCCTTTGTGAAGTCGCATTGATTTGTTGTAGTTTCCTTTTCTTAATTTCTTGACATTTCTGAATGAGCTTTATGAACACTTATGAGTATGAATCTTTAATGTATTGAACTGATGACTTCTATGGTAATTGCCTCTATTTCTTAACGAACATTTTTCAAGTGATAACACACCCCTTCAAAGACTCTTCATATAAATGCATATTATTACCATTTCCTAATCGCATTGATGCGCTGTCAGTGCAAATCGTTTTATGTAAAGTCGCGCTAATTACATTGATGGCGCAAATTATCCTTTGTGAAGTCGCATTGATTTGTTGTAGTTTCCTTTTCTTAATTTCTTGACTTTTCTGAATGAGCTTTATCAACACTTATGAGTATGAATTTTTAATGTATTGAACTGATGACTTCTATGGTAATTGCCTCTATTGCTTAATGAACATTTTTCAAGTGATAACACACCCCTTCAAAGACTCTTCATATAAATGCATAGTATTACCCATGAAAAAGGAATTGATGCACCCCTACCAAGACTCCTCACATTGAAGTAAAGGAAGTGAGGCACTTACTCCACCTTTTATTTTAAAGCTCGAGGTAGTCCTAACTCAAAGGAGTCCCCAAAATTCCCAAGGTTTGTACATTGCATGATTTATTCCATAGTTCTATGATGAAAGGTCCATTGAACTCAAATTTGTAAGAAATCTTCATCAAAATCGGTGATAATTCCAATGAAATAATATGTGAATTCTTATTGTTGTTATTCATTAAAGTAGCTGATAATGTTGATGCAATAATATGGACATTCTTATTGTTGTTTCACTGTGGATATAACATTGTGAACTTTCATGGGTCTAGCCGTATACTATGGACCATAAAAGTAAAACTACATTTAAATATCTTAATGTTTTTATATTGATTGTGAGAAAATTGTACCACCATGCCTATGAAGAACCAAAAATGTCCATATTCAGTCGAGTGGAAAACCAAAGCAATAGAAAGTCATTTTTGGTGATTTTTATTCGAAGTCAGTTTTAGCGGTGGTCATGGTGACTCTAATAGAGTGTGGAGGATGTTATTAGACTTCAAAGTGATGCGAGATAATTCAAAGTGACCCACCTTTGTTGGTGTTAGACTTAAAATCGATCCAAGATAATTTACAATGGGATTAGGCTAACTCGGAAGCAATCTTCCCTCCCAAGTTACCTTTCCGGCAGGTCCTCCAGCAGTGTGGTTTTAAATTTTCATCCAATCCAAAATTCTGGTCAATTTTCTAAGCATTTGGATTGGTTTAAAATGGGGAAAAACCCCTAAAGTAGGGTTCTGAAATGCATGGAACTTTGATCCATGTGAAACTCAGTCTATCCCTTAAAATCAAGTCGGATTCAGGCCCATTATTTTGCCTAAAAAGTGGGTCTGTTTTCTCCCGAGTTAGCCTAATGACCTGCCTTTGGTGATGGTCAATGTGAATTTATTAGTGTCTAGAGGATGTCTTTAGACTTCCAAGTTATGCCATTAGGGTATCATGATCAAAATTAAATTATGGAAAGAATCTCTTCATGGTGTACTACTAGAAGTATGTCAAGTTTCCAATCCTTAATAACTAAGCATCGAAATTTAATATTCACATTGCAATTAGGCATCACAATAATTAGGAGGTGACCTTATTTCAACCAATGGGTAAATGCATCACACCCCTTGATTTAATGGACCAATCTCAATTGGTAATTTTTCTTATGTGAATACTTTTCCCATGACTATGACTATCTTAGACCATGACTATGAGTATCTTAGGACACTTTTATTGGGTTTCATTGATAAATGTCATTTATTGTGTGGTTATTTTTTCCAAGATGATGACTAACTTGAGACACTTTTAATGGCTTCACTRATAAATTCCATTGATCAATCACTTAGTTTGTGCCTTTAAAATTAGAGATAAATGAGATTGTTGTAGTCTAAACATTCTACATTTTGGCTCTATTTTAGGCATATTATTCATTTAATTTTGGCCGAAAATTGGTGAGAAATTGTTGGATATACATGTTTGAGTGGTTAAGTCTATATAATCTGAGTTCCCTGGGGTTTTTTTCGGACACTGAATCTATTTATGCATTCGAAAATGATTTTTAAACAACATAAAATTGCAAAATTTCCCAAATTTATATCATGACATTCTGGTGAAAAATGCCAACACATCTAGAACATTTGGACAAGGCCAAATAAGATCATCTTTATTATTTCTAGTTTCCACTAGATTTTTTACTAAGGTTTACATCAAATATCACTATACAAAACAAATGGATCTGAAATATTCAATGCAGGCCAAAGACTAAGAAGTTCAAATGAGTAGATGGTCCTAGAACATTACTGAAAAAAAAATACATTTATTAAGTAATATTAGGGTGAAATCACGGAGGTGGGTTACACTTTCGTGACAATTAGGTCTCTAAAATTCCGAAAAACATTTTTTCGATCGAACCAATAATCTTTTTCGACCGAAAGATATTGTTTTCGGCCGAAAAAAATAACGTCAAATTGAACGGTGTGATAACCACCCCCTCGATTTGCATGTACAAATTTGGTCGGCCGTATATTTTCTTTCCAGAAATCCTGTTTCGGCCAAAAGATAGTTCATCTGAACAAATGTTTGGCCGAAAATTTGTTCGGACGAACTATCTTTCGGTCGAAAGATTGTTTACATATTAACCACACATCGATATTGAAACGTTTTAGAAAATTTGTTGTCGTTTGTTTTCGTTTGTTGTCGTTGTCGTGAGCTCATGTGTGAGGAGGTTGCGCATATGAGGTCGTCAGGAGGTCGTGAGCGTAGGGGTCGTCGAGAGGTCATGAGCGGAGGGGTCATCATTGTGTTTGCGAGCATGGATGTGACAAACAACAGGTAAGTTTCTATACATTTAATCTCATATAGGTTTTAAAATATATGCTTTAAATGTAAATTTTTGTATTTTTGGACTATGAGGGGGCCGCGGGTGGCTAGAGTCACAGTCGCCCCAAAATAGTGTCCAAAACCATCTCAAAACCCGTTGATGTGGCTTTAATTCAGCTAGACTATGTGGAAAAACCTTCTCCTGTCAATGTTGTAGTTTTCATGGACAATCTCTACTATATTTTAATGTTTAAAGGCTGGCCACCCGTAGCCAAAATTTTATTGCTACAAATTAGAGTACAATCTCCAATTTTACCTGTTACACGATTCTCTAGATCTAGCCAAAGTCTCCAGAGTTGTAGTCACCCCAAAATAGTGTCCAAAACCGCCTAAAAAACCGCTACTCTGGCTTAAATTCGACTAGACTAGTGTGGAAAAACCTTCTCCTGTCAATGTTGTAGTTTTCATGGATAGTCTCTGCTAGATTTTAATGTTTAAAGGCATGCAATTTTCATGAACACTCTCTTCTATATTTTAATGTTTATTTAATATGTATATACATGTATAATTTTTTAAATATGATGTCTAAGATTAAGAATGTTATAGTTTT
This sequence comes from Picea glauca, assembly GCA_000966675.3. Lineage (NCBI taxonomy): Eukaryota > Viridiplantae > Streptophyta > Pinopsida > Pinales > Pinaceae > Picea > Picea glauca. The sequence continues at coordinate 859,064 of JZKD02S0154676.1, read as the reverse complement.
CATGGACAGTCTCTGCTATATTTTAATGTTTAATGGCATGCAGTTTTCATGAACACACTCTGCTATATTTTAATGTTTAGTTAATATGTATATACATGTATAATTTTTTAAATATGATGTCTAAGATCAAGATAAATACAGATACAAATCATTTCCATTTTCATATAGGTTGTGATAGTTTATGTTACCTGAATAATATTAAAGTAAGAAAACAATCTACCAGTGAAATCTTAAGATCTAGGTATATTGATTATTTTAATAAAATTTCTATAATAGAAAAAGGAAGGACGAAAAAGTAAAATTAAATGGGAAAATATCATATTTTTTTGTTAATATGATCGGTCAACCTGTTATCAATATGCCTTATTTTGAATTTACATGTCATAAATCAACATAATGCTAACATACTTGAATAAGAATAAGATCATATGATAAAGGGTTTGT
>JZKD02S0154676.1:822903-845917 GCA_000966675.3 Picea glauca | reverse complement strand
AAGTTCAACCACATATGATTACTTGTTGTATCTTGCTGCTGTAGCTTCAATCCTCCATACAGTCTTGCACAAGTTCTCCAATCAATCTCTAGCTAACTTGCTTCTTCTTGTTCTTCTTGCTTAACCATTTCCATAAGTAATCTCCTCAATATATAGGAGAAGATTGATTAGTTACTTGGATAGGGAATGATCCCAAGATATCTGGAAAGACAGTATTTTGCCAACCATTCGAACTCCAGCTCACCCTTCTAGAAGATTCCTTCTAGAAGGATCGAGAACTTATTCATTTTCTTCCTTTAGAAACATGTCCGCACCCTAACCATTGACACAGTGCGGAAAGTCCGCAGTCAAGCTGAATTCAGCCTGCGGGAATGAAGGATTTTCATAGGCGAGTATATATGCAGCCTGCGAACTATTTCCAAAAATGTGATTTTGAGAAAATGACAAGTGTAACCTTCTTCAGGAAAATGTTCTTAATGAAGAGTTTGATCTTCCATCATCATGACATAATCATAATATCATCTTGATAACCGAAAATGTGGATAACAATTATTATCCTTATACACACGCACACACACCAAAAAAAAAAAAAATTGCACTTGTTATAAGAGGTTTTTCATCGTAACGAGGAGGTTCATTACATATGGTATCAGAGCGAGTTCAACCCGCGACTTGGGATCACTACAAATTTTGTTGACATGATTGGATTATATTGTTGCTAATTGAGTTTATTGTGTGTGTGCAGGTAATCATAGTTAGAGGACGTCACGGAGGCAGATGACAAGGTTCTAGGGGAGGAGGCACGATGCCCCCAGTAGCATCCACGCCTGAGGGGTCTAAACCCCAGGGAGACGAGCAGGTTCTCGAACAGGAGAAGATAGCAGTTGGTGATGTAGTCTGAATGATGAGATCTTTTTAGCGCATGTCCGAGGCACTAATCAGCCATTTGGACAGAGATGAGGCCAAAGCACCGACACCCGCTGAGGTTCCACCGTGCACTCCGATCGGTACTGGTAGAATTCACCGTGAACTCGAGAAGGTCAAATTTCCCAAGTTCTTTGGTGCCCCGGATGGCACAACCGCCGAAGCATGGTTGGAGAACATGATGATGTGCTTCGCACTTCGTGATTATAGCTCCAACATGAAGGTCCACATGGTGGTCTTTTAACTGAAGGGGAGCACTCTTCTATGGTGGAAGACACTCCTACCACAACTAACCATGGCAGTTGAAGACGTGTCATGGGAACTGTTCGAGGAATGGTTCTAAGAGAGGTACCTTTCAAAGAAATTCATTGAGCATCAGCTCAATGAGTTCAACGCCTTACGACAGGGAGGTCGTACGGTGCCTGAGTACGAGGCACATTTTATGGAGCTGCTCTAGTATGCTCTGCACCTTAACACTGAGAAACTTAAGGTCAACAGATTCGTATTCATCCTTAATAGCAGCCTACGTGCAAAGGTTAGGATTTTGATGCCTCAAACCTTGCATAATGTTGTCCAAAAGGCCCTCATAGTAAAGGAGTAGCTTATTAGTGGGGGTCAGACCAAGACTCCAGCGAGACCAGTAGGGAAAGTTTCATCTGGAACACAACAACACCAAACATCAGTGAGACATACACTGGGATATCGTGGCTTCCAAAGGGGATCCACTTTCACTACACCCCGATGACCAACGCCTCAGCAACGAGCACCTTATTGGGGACCATAGCATCAGCAGCAACATCGCCCACAACAGCAGCATTTTAGGCTTGTTCAACAGAACATACCAGGGTTCTAGGCCGGTGGGCCATCATCTTCTACTTCAGGTATCAGGACTACTGGGCTGAAGAAGGGGTGTTGGACGTGTGGGGAGCCACACTACCAGTGTGACTGTCTTGTGGAGAGGACCACAGAGTCCACATCAGTCGGACCCACTACCATGGGAGATATGGCCAAGGCTCATCGAATTCATGCATCAGTGAATAACCGCCAGGAAGAGCATCAATAAACTGTGCTCGAGATGATAGGTACCGTCGTTGACCATACCCTTAGTATTTTGATAGATCCTGGTGCTACGGAGAGTTTCATTTATGGTGTAGTGCTAAAAAGAATTAAGGTAAAGGTAGTTGAATAGGATGAGTTCAGCTTCATAGAGATGGCCTCGAGAGCTAAAAATAAGGTTGGGGGAAAGGTTATGGGATGTGCCCTTAACCTAGGAGAGTTTGTCACCAGGGCCAACTTGTACGTCACGATCTTAGGATCTTATGATGTCGTGATTGGTATGGGTTGGTTGGAATCGCATGAGGCGATACTCAATTGTAAGACAAAATTGTTGAGCTTGGTCGATTATGAGGGACAGAGACGTGTGATTGTAGGTTGGAACCAGGGAGTTTCCCTAAGGTTCATCTCTTCCTTACAGCTATGGAAGAGTATGTGCAAGGGGTTTAAGCTTTATGTGATCCTTGCATTAAACGAGAAGGGAGTAGCAGAAGGTCTAGAACACCTTCCTATGGTGAAGGAGTTTGCAAACATATTTACAGAGGATCTACCTGGGATACTACCGGAGAGGGAGTTGGAGTTTACCATAGACCTGAAACCAGGAACTGAACCGATATCAAGAACGCCTTATCGAATGTCGACCCTGGAGTTACAAGAGCTGAAAATGAAAATGAAGGAGTTCCTGGACCTGGGACTGATACGTCATAGTGTGTCATCGTGGGGTGCACCTGTTATTTTCATACAAAAAAAGGATGGATCATGGAGTCTTTGCATTGACTACCGTCAACTGAAAAAGTCTACAATCAAGAATCAGTATCCATTGTCGATAATTGATGATCTGTTCAATCAAATGAAGGGTGTGATGATGTTCTCCAAGATCAATTTGCGACCACGGTATTACCAGTTACGGATCAAGGAGGAGGATGTCCCTAAGACCACCTTTAAGACGAGGTTTGGACATTACGATTTTACTATTTTACCATTTGGAATGACAAACACCCCAGGGGTATTTATGAGTTTGATGAATGGGGTGTTCTGCGAGTACTTGAACAAGTTTGTCTAAGTGTTCATTGATGATATTTTGATTTACTCTCGTACAATAGAGGAGCATGATGAGAACTTGCGCTTGGTACAACAGTGTCTGTGAGAGAACAATTTGTATGGGAAATTGTCCAAATGCTCTTTTTATCAATTGAGGATTCACTACTTAGGGCATGTCATCTCCAGCGAAGGCATCACTGTGGATCCAACCAAGTTCAAGGCTATTATGGAATGGCCTACTCCAACAAATGTCATGGAAGTGCATAGCTTTATGGGTTTAGCAGGATACTATCGACGGTTTGTTGAGGGATTTTTGAAGATAGCAAATCTGATCAAGGAATTGCAAAAGAAAAACAAGAAATTTGTTTGGACCGAGAAATGTGCGGAAGAATTTCGGAGGCTTAAGGAGTTGTTGACAACAACATTGATACTAAAGGTCCTTGACATGGACACAGACTTCTTGGTATGCAGTGATGCATCCAAGGAAGGTTTAGGCGGAGTCTTGATGGAAGATGGACGAGTGATTGCTTACATTTCAAGGAAACTGAGAAGGCATGAGGAGAACTATGTGATGCATGATTTGGAGTTATTAGCCATCATATATGCCTTGAAGGTTTGCAGACACTACCTTGTTGGATGAAAATTTGAACTAAAGACTGATCATTGTGGACTACAACACATTTTTACACAAAAAGACCTAAACACGTGACAACGACGTTGGTCGGAATTGCTTAGTGAGTATGAATTCAATATTACATACATAAAAGGAACAGTGAACTGAGTGGCGGATGCATTGAGTCGAAGACCATGCATATTTTCGGTGTTTCCTCTTCAGACGAATCTACGTGAAAAGATTCTAACTTTACAGTGTGATGATGACTGGTACAAAGAGGTTGGTGGTTTTATCAGACAAAACACAATGAATGTACCACGATTTGAGGGATTTTCATTTGATGGCGATGGTTTATTGAGGTTTAAAGGTCAGATTTACGTGCCACCAAACGACGAATTGTGGATGTTGATCCTGAGCGAGGCTCATAGAGAAGTTTACATGGCTCATTAAGGAGTCACAAAGATGAGGGTAGACCTTAAACCCTTATTCTTATGGAGGGGAATGAAGGCCGACATAGTCAACTATGCAGCCAGATGTCTAGAGTGTCAGCAAGTAAAGGCTGAACATAGACACCCAGCAGGATTACTAGAACCACATCTCATTCCAGAATCGAAATGGGAAGTTATTTCGATGGATTTTATTGTTGGATTGCCACTGACAGCGAGCAGACATGACTTGATCTTCGTAGTAGTATAAACTCTAACGAAGATTGCTCACTTTATTCCTATGCATACGACATATTAGGCACCTGACATAGCTAGATTTTTCATCAGTGAGATTGTGAGGTTGCATGGCGTGCCTAAGAATATTATATTCGATCGAGGATTGGTGTTTAGTGGACGATTTTGGACTAGTTTCCAAGAGGCCTTGGGAACCCAACTTAACTTTAGTACTGTGTATCACCCAGAGAATGATGGACAAACCGAATGAATGAACCAAACCTTGGAGGACATGTTGCACATGTACGTGATGGACCAACAAAACCATTGGGAAGAATTATTGCCACTAGTGGAGTTCCCTTATAACAACAGTTAGCAAAGCACCATTAAGATGGCACCTTTTGAGTTTCTTTACGGGTGATCATGTTGGACACCCTTGAGTTTTGATCGGCTTGAGGATAGGGTCTTGGTGGGACTAGAAGCGATCCAAGAAATGGAACAGAAAATGCAAACCATAAGACAAAGGGTTAAAGAAGCGCAGTATCAATAGAAGAGTTATGTCGATATTCACCGAGTCGACCATAGTTATGAGGTCGGTGATCGAGCCTTCTTGCGGGTTAAACCGCATAAGATTTCAATCAAGTTTGGAAGGGGAGCTAAACTCTCTCCTAAGTTCGTGGGACCCTTCGAGATTGTGGAGAAAAAGGGGCTCGTGGCCTATCAACTAGCCTTCCTAATTCTTTAAGACGTATGCACGATGTTTTTCATGTATCTATTTTGAGACATTATATTAGTGATCCTACACATGTTATTGACATGAGTTCCTTGCAGGTATTGGACAAGGGAGCACTCATGGCTGAATTGGTCCGCATCTTGGATTGTCACGTTCGACAGCTACGATGTCGAATGGTGGATCAGGTCAAAGTCCAGTGGGACAATTATAGTCCACACTCGATGACCTGGGAGAACGCATATGATATGCGCCAACAGTTTCCATTTTTGTTTGATAGATAGACATATGTTATTGTGATACACTTATTTCAGCATTTATACTGAGAAACTTCAAGATGAAGTTTAGACCAAGAGGGGGTGTATGTTACCATACAATTAATTGGGGTAACAGTAATAAATTGTTTAAAAGGTTCTGTTGTAGTTGAATCATATTATCCGTTTTATAATTTCTATTGTTTTACAATTTGAATAATTTTATTTTAATTTTAAAATAAAATTTATTGTTTACAAATTGAATAATTTTATTGTTGTACAATTGTTTACTTTTATATAAATTTTATGGTTTCCCAGCATACCATTATAATAAAGGGATCAACTTTGTATAACTACAACACCTCTATGAATTTACAATTGAGACTTACGCCAAGACAAATAAATAAAATAAATCAAAGGACTCTGTATGTTTAGAAACAACTCTAGATTTATATGCTTACCTACCTTAACTTCTGTCTTAGATCAAATTGTGCACCTTTTTAAAAATATCATCAGAATGAAACAATATGGGGAATTGATGGAGTCACGGTTAGGTAGCTCTTAATTCTATTGCGCCTTGAATTATTGATAATTGTACCACATCATGAATGAAGGAGAAGCAGGTTGACGAGGTGTTTATTCTCTTAGCATTCTTAAAACAAGTGGGTTACTCTCGTGCCTTTAAGAGAGGCTGAAGAATGAGCGAATTGTATGGTTATAATAGAATATATGCACCCTAAATTTGTAGGGGGTGAAAATGATGTAATTGATTTCCTTTCTCCATGATTTAGTTGATACTTATTGTGCATCATGGTATGTAGCTACAGTTGAATTAATGAATGATTAAATTTTGCGCCTTGAAGTAAAGTAGATGACTACCTTGCCTCTTGAATTAAAATAAAGTTGATTTCATTGCGCACACACTTATGTCGTTTCATGATGGATTTAGTAATCAATTTCTCTTGCATCGTAGAATTCATGTGATGTGTGTTGATTCATAGAACCTTATCGCACAACGATTGTCAATGTTGTTTGTTGATTTAGCATATTTAGTTTTGGTCTGGATTGTGTCAGGCGGGATGTAGACACCTCCATGTTCCTCAGAACAGTCGCCAGCCCTGAGACCTTAAATGGTTCAAATCGATGGGAACCTGGGCTTGAGCACTGCTTATGTGTCTTGGAGGTCCTAACGATTGCAGGGTAGGATGGGCGGGTAGTCAGTCGTATTTATTGTCGGTTGATTGTAGTTCATTGCTTGTAGATGATTAAAGTGTGTCTTATATCGTTATGTTGTTGTTGCAGTTTCATGTGCCATGTTCATTGTCATATGGCGACTCCGAGTCGAATGTAATTATTATCCTTGTACACACGCGCACACACACAAAAAATAAATATATAAATAAAGAAAATTGCACTTGTTATAAGAGGTTTGTCGTTGTAATGAAGAGGTTCCAGCCATAAAAATCAACAAGTAAACCATTAAAAATATAACCAATAACCAGTAGAACAATAATCTAGGATTATAAGTCAATTTCCACAATTTAAAAGTGAGTAATTGATATAAGAAAATGAGTTTTTTTGTAGCCCTAATGGTGGTGAAGAGGGTCTATGTATGTGCAAGTGAACGCTTCCTGTAAATCTATCTCTCAGTACTCCATGTCTACAATGTGAGGTCCTCTAGACATCATCTCCTTAGTTATCCCTAGGACTTGGGGATGGAGATAATTATGCTAACAATAATATTGTTATGCCTATGAGTGATTTCTGGTGAGAGATCATGTGAAGAGGCTTTGTAAAGGTTGTTGTGAGCACTCTTGTTACAATTGGATTTCCAAGAGACCCTAATAGAGAGATTTTGAATCGGCTTGTGTTAGAGCCCCAGAGGGGATGGAAATTATCTAAGGTACTGCAATGTAGAGAAGGAACTATCATCCCTTGGGTTGTGTAGACTGATGGGGAAGAGACTTGGGATATTAAAATTGTTGTAGGAGTTGCGTCATTATGTTTTAGTGAATTTTTGTTGTTACAGTTGATTCTAGACACCCATAGGTGCTGTTCCATACTTATGGAATCATAGCCCTAGCTCAAGGGTGAATTGCTATTAAGAGATCTAAAGAAAGAGAGTCTATGGTTGGGTGCAATGCACTTTTTCTAAATCGGGTTGTGTAAACAAATTTAAAGTATAATTGTTTTAATCATTGTGTCAATTACGGTTTTAATGTGATGGTTGAATGTTACATTTAATATGTATTTTGTATCTATGAATGTTGTGTGTATTTTATTTTTGTTGTACATGTTTAAACCATGTTCACTCATGTTTTTATGAATTAAAGATAATAGCATGCATGTATGTCATGTTGCACGTATTTTTTTCATTTGGATTCATATGTTAGTCGATTTTAGTAGTAACATGGCCTAGCAAGGGAATTGGGTATGTTACATAGAGGAATAGAAGAACTATAATTAAAGCAAGAAACATGCCTTAAATAATAAATTGTCTTAATCCCACACTATGGTTCTTAGGGTCATGGTTGGCGTTCTTTATCATCTGAGCGAGATATGGGTGCCATAAATAGGTTTTGTGTAGTGGAAATGGGTCTTGATTCTTAAACATAGTCCATAAGGGAAACATGTGTCTTTATCCTTAAATGAATTTTATAGAGCTCAAGAGCCATGGTTAGGGGTGTAACACCACCTTTTAGTTACCAAGGCTTAATCTCTCTTAAAATAATACTATAATACCACTTGGTACACAACTCATACAGGCATTATATAATAACATGCATTTAATCAAGAGATTCAATTAAACTAAGAGTAAACATAAGATGTTCTTCTATAATTAACAATTAATAGCATTTAACATTAATTCATATACACAACAGAAATCATGATAACATAAGCATAATCAGATACTTATCTTTTAATAGTGGTAGAATCCACCAACCAAGTGCAGACCTTCCATGAACCTCCCATCCTTAGATCGCACTGCTCATCAGCTCAGCAATGGGTCACCCTCGAACTAGGACTAAGCTCCACCCCAAGGCAAGTAATCCTAAGCTAGACTAAGGTTACAGGGAAAACAACACAAAAAATCTGGAAGGATTCTTCCCAAGATGCCATCTTATGCCCACTACTACCAGACTCTCATTCCCCACATGCCTGTTTCACCCAGGAGTATACACCTTCACAAGCACAGTCCATCAGTGCTAACCTCCCTCTCTCGGTCTCAGCAACAGGCCAGATCAGGAAGTCTCAGAGCCCAAAGTTGGTGCTAGACACCCTATGGAAGAAACCTCTTCCAACAACAGTCACCTCCCTCACCTGAAGAGAGGTCATAAACAGGCTCAATCACAACCTGCACCGGACAACAAGCCACGCGCAGTCCATCTCTGCAGGGCCACCATAGTCAACCAGGAATATAGAATCGAGCATCCCAAACAAGCTCAGCAATGGCGCAAGGTCTCACAGAGTTGGTTCTCGGGAATGTGTGACAAACAATCCACGCAGGTAATGACATAGGTTCCACAACTCAAAACGGAGAGGGTGTATCTAGCCTTTTCAGAAATGAACACAGGCTTCTCGTCTTTCAGAACAGAGGATATACATGGGTTTTCAGAGCCAAACACAGGCTTTTCGGGTTAGAGGGAAGCACGAGGGTCTCTTGCAGATGTCAGTTCAGTCGTACTGCTCCGAGATCCGTACACACTCAGGCAGTCAGGTGGAATAGAGGAGGAACCCCCTCACATCTCATCTCGTCTGTTTTATGCGCATGCGCCAGGGTCGGCACTTGTCACCCATGAAACTGCATGTGTTCCACCAGCACGCATCACCCTTGCATGTCCTCCCCTTACCAGGAACTTAGGATAAAAATAAAACACAAAATGCACATGTTCTTTTTGGGATAATATTAAAATATTATTCCCAAGGCTTAATCCCCCTAGGCTTAGCCCCTAGGCTCAACACTTAGCCCCTTTCCCACCTTCCATCCCCTAATCCCTTGTCTTCTCTGTGGATGCTTAGTCCCCCTTCACTCATTCATTGTGGTCAGTCTGCCCATGGCAGTGTTATTATTTTATTAATGTGCTGCATACATACAGGTACAAAATCAGGCCCTTGGCCTCCAACCCTTAGGCTATCTGGCCTAACAATCACATAAGCCACCATCTTATAAGAAACTTGGCTCACCAGCCTATGAAACATAATTACAATTTCTTTCAGAACATGGTTTGCAACGGGCCTCAGCCTCGAGGACACTACAATCCCCCTCCCCTTATTTTTGCACTGTCCTCAGTGCAACTTACACTGTCTCTACAAACCTTTCAAAATTTTCAAAAAGATGTGGGTACTCTACACGCATAACCTCTTCATGCTCCCATTTTGCGTCCTCGGGACCGTACCAGGTCCACTGGACCTTTACAAGCTCTATGGCTCAATTCGAGAGATGTTTTCTTTTCCTGTCCAATATGCCCACAGGATGCACTTGCAGGACACCTTCTGGTTCCACCTAAATCACATTCCAATCGATAACGTGATTAGCATCAGGTACACATGAAACAAATTATGTACAGTCATAGATGCAGGTAATGCAAGCATGTATGCAACTGGCCCAATCCTTTCCAGGATCTCAAATGGCCCAAAAAATCTTGCTGCCAATTTGGCGCAACTTCCCAACTTCAGGGAACTCCTGTTAGTTTTCAGTTTTAGGAAAACATGGTCACCCACTTTGAATTCTCTATGGGTTTTGTTACTGTCAGCGTAACTTTTCTACCTATCCTGGGCAGCTTTCAGATTCCGTTTAATTTTTATCATTTGATCTTCCATCTCTTTGAGCAGTTTAGGCCCAATGACTACTCTATCAGTTTGATTATCCCAACTCACTGGAGTGTTTCACTTTCTTCCATAAGGTTCTTCGAATGTGCTCATCTTCAATGATGCATGATACCCATTATTGTAGGTGAATTCTACCAAATGCAGGTAGTCTTCCCACCTTGATGGTTTATCCATCACATACATTCTCAACATGTCCTATATTACCCTGTTCACTCTCTTTGTCTGTCCATCAGACTCGGGATGATATGCTGTACTAAAATTCATATTCGTTCTGAATCCCTTAAATAGTCATTTCCAGAAATTCAAGGTGAATTTTGGGTCCCTATCAAACACAATTGTCTTAGGAATTCCATGCAAGCATGCCACTTCTTTTAAGAAGATATCAATAACATCTTCTGCCCTGTGAGTGGTTTTCAGTGGAATAAAATGAGCAACTTTAGTAAGCTTGTCCACCACCACCATGATTGAATCATGTTGCTTGCTTGTTCTAGGTAGTCTGGTGATAAAATCCATTGTCACCATGTCCCATTTCCACTCAGGAATGGGTAAAGGCTGCAACAACCCTACTGGGTGCCTATGCTCATCCTTAACCTGTTGGCACTCCATACATCTGGTGATGTATTCAGTGATTTCTTTCTTCAAACCCAGCCAAAAATAATGGCTTTTGACTGCTGCCACAGTCTTCTGATATCCAGGATGTCCAGCATAAGCCACATTATGCATCTCCTTTAGAATTTCCAGCTTCAATTCTCGGACATTGGGTACATACACTCTTCTTTTATACAGAAGTAAGCCATCATTTCCCAAGGTGTAACTTTCCTTGGCCTGTGGTCTCTCACGTTGTTGTAGCTTTGCTACAAGACCTATGTACTGCAAATCAGTATTTGCATCTTCCAAAATTCTGTCTTTCATCTCAGTCCTGTACATGCTAATGGCTGTAACATGTAGTTCATGCACTTTTCTACTGAGTGCATCAACCACCTTAGTTTCTTTCCCTTTGATATGATTAATATCAAAATCATATTCGCATAAAAACTCCAGCCATCTGATTTGCCTGGCATTTAAAGTCAGCTGATCAAATAAATACTTCAGACCATTATGGTCTATTCTCAACTTGAATCTCTTTCCCATGAGGTAATGTCTCCATTTCCTCAAGGCATGGACAATTGTTGTTAGCTCTAAATCGTGAGTGGCATAATTCCTTTCATGCTCCTTCAACTTCCGGGACTCGTAACAAACTACAAATCCCTCTTGTATGAGAGCTCCTCCCAGTCCCTCCTTACACGCATCGATGCACACTACGTAATCCTTATTTGGATCTGCAATCTTTAGGATTGGGGCACTATTTAGCAGATGCTACAATCACTGGAAGCTTCTCTAACATTCTTCAGTCCACTGGAACTTCTTCTCCTTCCTTTGCAAGGAAGTGATAGAATGAGATATCTTTGAGAATCCAGTTATAAACCTCCTATAGTAGCCTGTCAGACCCATAAAAGATCTAACTTCTTCCACATTCCTTGGCGCTGACCATTCTTCGATGTCCTCAACCTTTTCAGGATCCACAACAATCCCCTCTTCTGAAATAATATGTCCCAAGTAATGGATCTGCCTTTGACAAAATGAGCACTTGCTCAGTTTTGCTTACAACTGGTGTTCTCTCAACACCTGTAGCACCATTCTCAAGTGTTGTTCGTGTCATTCCTCTGTCTTGGAATACACCAAGATATCGTCCAGGAAGACTATGACAAACTTTTCCAAATAATTTATGAACACTCCATTCATTAAGCACATGAAAACAACAGGCACGTTGGACAGTCCAAACGGCACCACCGTGAACTCATAATGACCGTACCTTGTTCTAAAGGTGTTCTTGTTGATGTCCTCATCCTTTATTCTTACTTGGTGATATCCTGATCGGATATCTATTTTTGAAAATATTTTTGCATCCTTCAACTGATCAAAAATATGATCGATCCTTGGCAGAGGATAATTGTTCTTGACAGTGACCTTATTCAACTGCTGAAAATCAATGCACAGTCTCAGCATCCCATATTTCTTCTTCATGAATAGGACCGGGGCTCCCCATGGTGACACGTTGGGGTGAATGCATCCCTTCTTTAGTAGCTCTTCGATCTGCAATTGCAACTCTTTCAGCTCTGGCATACTCATTCTATAAGGAGCCTTCGAAAATGGAGCTGCTCGAGGCATCAAATTTATAGAAAAATCGATGTCCCTCTTCGGAGGTAGTCCAGGTGCCTCTTGAAATACATCCTTGAATTCTTTGAGTACTTTGTAGTATTCCAGATTCGAGACTACATCTCGGCATGCTTCTTCCACATGGGCTGCAAATAACTGACAACCTTTCCCTATAACACTTCTTCAGCTGCATGGCTGAGATTTCTCTGATAGCCACTGCTCTGGGAATTCCTTGGACTATTACCTGATTTCCCTCTTTGTTAAGGCACGTAAACCTCTTGTTGCGGTAGCCCAAAAGGGCATGGTGTTGGTCCAACCAATCCATCCCAATTAAGAAATCATATGATCCTAAAGGCAGAATGTTCAATTCAGCCTTAGTGCTCATTCCTTTCATGTCCACTGAACATGACTTAACCAATTCAGTGACCTTCCTCTTGGTCCCTATGGCCAACTGAACTAACCAATACTTCTCATGTTTGCTTCTCATTAGATGCAAACTTTCCACCACTCTAGGATCTACATAACTATGACTAGCCCCTGAATCAATTAAAATAATTAGTGGTCAGTTGTTAATCATACCTTCCACTTCAATCATGTGCGATTGAAATTCTGCTTGCTTATTGTCCAGGGCTGCGTAGATCCTCAGCATTCTATTGCTCATATCCTCCACTATTTTAGCTTGCTGAATAGTATGTACAATTCTCGCTTTACCATTTTTATGGGGACAATCTTTGTACTTGTGGTTTCCTTTATATCCCCAACATTGAATGGGCATCTGTCTCTATCTTTGTGCTGCTTCTTCAGTCATTCTCAGCTGTCTAAATGATGGTTGTCCCTGAAGACTGTTTCTAAAAAAGGAAGTCTTGTTTCCCTTCTGCCTTTGTTCCTTCTTAAACTTCCTCTGATCGTTCCAAGCCTTCCGAAGGATAGGCCTTTCTTCTTGTTGTTCATACAAGCATTTCTTCCTTCTTATTATTTCTTCCATAGTCTTAGGATCATCATATTGAATCTTGTCACCCATGGAAGGTGGTAGTTCACTCAGATATCTCTGAATCTTTACAGCCTTGTCTTTCATGAACGGAACATACTTCAGTAGTTCTAGAAAACTTCGTTCATACTCATCAATAGTCGTGCTTCCTAGCTTGAGTTCGAAGAAATCCTTCATCTTTCTGTCATAGTATCTTTCAGTCAGGTATTTCTTCTCGAAATACCTCTTAAATTCCTTCCAAGTGACCTCTTTCTCTCTGATGTGCTGCACCTGCACAAACTGATCCCACCACATGGATGATTTTCCTTTTAGTTGATACATTGCAATTCTTCCTTCTGCATGGGCGGAATAATTCTGTAGTTGGAAATATTTCTTCATTCCAAGCAACCATGTCTCAACATCTTCCTCCTTCTTATGTTCTCCATCGAATGTTGGAGGTTTAATATTGTTCATATCCCCTTTCAATTCATCCTTTCCATATTTTCAGTGTTTTCTGGTAGGGGGCAGGCTTGAACTACTGTGTGTCTCCCTGCCATAATGTCTTTGGGAGAGACTATGATGTCGGCTACCACTCCTAGACCTCCTTCTCCTCTTGAGAATCCTGACGCTTCTTGATCTCCTTATTCTCCCAGGGGTTCTGCAACTCTTTGTCTTACTCGAGTCTCTTCCCTTCTTGAGTTTCTTCTCTATTCTTTCCAGGATCTTCAAAAATTTTAAGTTTAATTCACCCTGTCGATCCCTGACTTTCATGAGCTTTCGACTATCAACTCGACAAGCCTGGGCCTCTCTTTGCAATCCTTCAATGATTTTCATTATGTTTCCTTCCTTATCCTTCTCTTTTCCATGTCCATTGGAGTTCGATCCTTCCACTTCCACATTAACATCCTTTCCTTCCCGTCCGTCTCCTGTTTCGGAGGCAATCTGCACCTTTTCCCATTCCATACTCGGTGTTGGTTAACTGGAGTCCTGAATCTTCATTGAACTCTGCACATGCACTGTGCAATTTAATTTGAAGTTTTTCAGGCCATTAAAACTTCACGAACAATCCACAACATTTATAAGCCAATACGAACGAGAACAAAAGATGTTTCAATTCAAATAAGTTTTCTGAGCTCTCGTTCGGATCTGCAATTTTAGGACTTCATTTTTTGGGTTTTTGGGTCTTCGGTACCCAGGACTTCACGATGTAGTGACTCCCAACCTTTTTTCATTTCAATTTCTGAATTTTGAAAATTTGGTTTCCCTACTCTCCGGGCCCACAACACAGCTGTCATCCTTAAAATCTGCTATGATTCTTCCGTCTTCGGAGATTTCGGTACTTCTAGACTTCTCGTTTCAGGGTTTTGGTCCACGAGGCTTTCAGAATTTCTTTCCTTTCCAACCCCCTACTTTTGAAATTCCAATTTACTTTACCCTCCGGGCCCACATAGCACAGTGGTCACCCACAACCACGGTAGCACGTGGCACATTCATGAGGGTCCACATCACTTTTTAACAACATCATCGGGTTCCACCACTCTCTCTTTTCCTCTCGACCCACTGGCACGTGGTACACATCCATGTGTCCATGTCCATTCCAAGTAAAATCAAACAGTCAGATCTATGGCGCAGTTCCTTTCAGTGTTTTGGGGTTTCGAGCATCGGAAGTTTGCGTTTCCACACATCTTGAACTTCCATTTTCTGAAATCAATCACTGTCTACTAAAATACTTGATCCAACGGTCAAGTTCTTCTCCCCACGATCTACAATGTAGATTGTTTTGGGATTTTAGGGTTTCGGGTTTCGGAGGTGTTCACCTCTCCTCACTTCCCATCTCCCAAAATGTCGATTTCTTCCTGAACAATTAACGATCCAGATCTCTCTGAGATCAATGATTATGATCCAATCATGAATTCACATTTCGTGAATTCTCATGAACTCAAACTTTGACTATTTCAAGTTACGAGTCAGGGAAAGGCTGATGACTCTCCATGCATTCTTTCTGATGGATGATACTTACTAATTTGGGATTTCGCATATCATGATTTCCACACTCTTGTGTAAATCCAAAGGGCTTTAAGCCTTGTGTACATTCTCCAGATCTGATGGTCACAAGGGTTCTCCTTCCCTTCCGAACAGATCCTAAGGCTCCAACACTTCTGGTGTGGAGTCCTCTCTCCCTGTCGCCTTATACCACACTAGTTGCAGTTTCATAACACTGTTATACCTTCTGAGCTTAAAAACTCATCAAGTAACTTCTTGACACTTTGGAGAAAACCATGCTTCGAAATTATCCTTCCAGAACCAATATCCCCTCGCATTCTTGGTCCAAAGACCGCTCCACTGGCCCATCTAGGTTCAATGTCAAAACCTTGGCTCTGATACCAAACTGTAACACCACCTTTCAGTTACCAAGGCTTAATTGCTCTTAAAATAATACTATAATACCACTTGGTAAACAACTCATACATGCATTATATAATAACATGCATTTTATCAAGAGATTCAATTAAGCTCAGAGTAAACATAAGATTTTTTGCTATAATTAACAATTAATAGCATTTAACATTAATTCATATACACAACAGAAATCATGATAACATAAGCATAATCAGATACTTATATTTTAACAATGGTAGAATCCACCAACCAAGTGCAGGCCTTCCACAAACCTCCCAGCCTTATACCACACTGCTCATAAGCTCAGCAATGGGTCACCCTCGAGTTGGGACTAAGCTCCACCCCAAGGCAAGGAATCCTAGGCTAGGCTAAGGTTATAGGGAAAACAACACATAAAATCTAGAAGGATTCTTCCCAAGATTCCATCTTATGCCCACTACTACCAGACTCTCATTCCCCACATGCCTATTCCTCCCAGAAGTATACACCTTCACAAGCATAGTCCATCGGTTCTAACCTCCCTCTCTAGGTCTCAACAACAGTCCAGATCAGGAAGTCTCAGAGCCTGAAGCTAGTGCTGGACACTCTCTGGAAGAAACCTCTTCAAAAAACAATCACCTCCCTCACCTGGAGAGAGGTCATACACAGGCTCAATCACAACTTGCATTGGACAGCAAGCCACACCCAATCCATCTCTGTAGGGCCACCACAGTCAACCCGGAATACAGACTTGGGCTTCCCAAACAAGGTCAGCAATGGTGCAAGGTATCACAGGGTTGGTTCTCAGGAACGTGTGATAAAAAATCCACGCAGGGAATGACATAGGTTCCAGGACTTAGAACAGAGAGGGTGTACCCAGCCTTTTCAGAAACGAACACAGGCTTCTCAACTTTCAAAATAGAGGATATATACAGGTTTTCAGAGCCAAACATAGGCTTTTCGGCTCATAAGGAAGCATGAGGGTCTCTTGCAGAGCTTGGTTCGGTCGTACTGCTCCGAGCTCTGTACACGCTCAGGCAGTTGGGTGGAATGGAGGAGGAACTCCCTCACGGCTTATCTTGGCTATTTTATGCGCATGCGCCAGGGTTGACACTTGTCACCCATGGAACTCCATACGTTCCACTAGAACACATCACCCTTGCACGTCCTCCCCTTGCCAGGAACTTAGGATAAAAATAAAACATAAAATGCACATGTTCTTTTTGGGAAAAAATTAAAATATTATTCCCAAGGCTTAAGCCCCCTAGGCTTATCCCCCAGGCTCAACACTTAGCCCCTCTCCCACCTTCCAGCCCCTAATCCCTTGCTTTCTATGTGGATTCTTAGTCCCCCTTCACTCATTCATCATGGTTGATCTGTCCATGGCGGCGTTATTATTTTACGAATGTGTTGCATACATACAGGTACAAAATCAGGCCCTTGGCCTCCAACCCTTGGGTTCCTTGGCCTAACAATCACATAAACCACCAGCTTATAAAAAACTTGGCTCACTAGCCTATGAAACCTAATTACAATTTCTTTCAGAACATGGTTTTCAATGGGGCTCGGCCTCGGGGACACTACAAGAGGAGAAAAATACTTGGTCCTTAGGCCCTAAATGTATCTTCTCTCGATTGATTTCCATAACACTTGCAAACAATAAAATAGAAACTCTCTAGGGTTTTTTTATCATTGAAGTTGGATATGGACACCATTAGGATGTTTTGTGCATTGAGGATGGGTCATGGAGTGTTGAACATGATCGAGGAAGGAAAACAAGTAAATTTGGATATTGTTGATCTTATAAGGATCAATAGCCTTGGATGAGGTGTTGAACCAACACACTAGTCCTTTGTATTTCTTCGAGTGGGATACTATCACCATACGTAGGTTTTGAGTATTGAAAATGGGTCTTGAGGCCTCAAATTGTCAATGGGAGAAAAAAATTCCTTAATCCATAATCAAGCCTTCCTTATCTCAAGCACCATGAATGACACCTAGAAATCACAACATGAGCCCTCACTATGGTTTCTCTAGCATAAGATTGTCCATGGGTGTCTTACGATGTTTTATGCACAAACGACGTGTCTAGATCCTTAACCATGGTCATGGTAGGGAAACAATTTCCCTAATCCCTTGACAATGTTTAATGGAGGGAGAGAACCACCTTGTCCCTAAGAATAGCTTCTTATGCCCAAGTCACATAAAAATGTCTTGGGACCAACACATAGGACCCCTATAATGTATAATTGGCCTACTATAGGGATATTGGATAAGGAAACTAGGTCTTGAAAACCAAGAATGGTTCTCAATGTCTAAACAATTTCAAGTGAAGAAAACAAAGTTTTCAAACCATGAGAAAAGTCTTGGAATCAAGCACCATAAAAACCAACATGGAACCACACTTATCTGGGGTTCCTTTTGCGTTAGCACTTAAGTTGTATATGTATTCCCTTAGAAGGTTTTATGCACCACGGATGGGTCATGGGGCCTTGACCATCATCAAATAATGAGGACAAGATTCTTAGGATATTTTTTAAGCTTCTTGAACTCAATATCCTTGAATAGGTGTTTGAAACAATGCATGGGATAATTGTAGGTGCTCTTTGGTATCTAAGTGGGATATAGGTGCCATGAGTAGGTTTTATGCACCATAAATGAGTGTTAAGGCATAAAAATGGTCAATAAGGAAACAACAACCTTATTCCCTAATTTAACTTTATCAAGATCAATCACCATCAACAACACCTAAAAACTAGGAACTAATCTTTCTCTAAGGATTCTTTAGTATATGAGTTGAATATGGGTTCCATAAAATGTGTTGGGTATCATGGATGGGTATTTTGTCCTTGACCATAGTTGCGGAAGGGAAAAATATCCCTTGTTCCTAAAACTTGATTCTCAATATAAAGCACCATGAGTGAGTCCTTAAACAAACGTAAATGACCTTTGTATGATATCAATCACTTGCAAGTGGGATATGGGTAGTATGACTAGTTTTTTCTATGAACTAAGAATAGGTTGCAAGGTCTAACGAAGGTATAGGGAGGAAAACAAGGTCCTTGTTCCCTAAATAAATCTTATAGAGCTCAATTTCGATGAAAATAACCCACATCCCATACATCCCATAAAACATGTCCACTTTTTGGGATATTTCAACTATAGGTGGTTTACCACATGGGACATTATGATGCTTTTAGTAATATTTATGGGTCTTTGGGTCTTGAAAATGGTAAGAGAACAACACTAAGGTCCTTAGGAATTTAATAAAGTGCCTCAATATCAAGCATCATGAAATTTTCATAGAAACATGAGATATGACCTTTCTATGGGATATTTGGTCAAGTAGGATATGGTCTTCATTAATTTGTTTTGGGAAATAGTGATTGGGCTAGGGCCTTAGTGCCCCAGATCATGGTAAAAATAGAAAATAAGGAAATTACATGGTAAGTGAACCTTATAATCCTAGATCACTTTTAATAAAGCCTCCAACCATGACACATGCCCCCTCTATGGGTTGTTTCACCTCTGAGTGGTATCCTAAGCACCACTAGGTGGTTTTTTACAACCTTAATTATGGTCAAGAGAGGAAAATAGGTCATGTTCTCTTAAAAGAAGGTTTAGTGATAAATATTTTCTTTGGAAACATGTTATGTGGATATTTTGTCTTTTTTAACCTTTTATTGTCTTTCCCACTTTGAAAACAAATTACATGGTGCAAAAGTACGCATTCAAATCTACAAACTAAAATAATAATAAAAATATTGATTGTGTTAATCCCATCAAAATCGGTCTTAACTCTTGACCTTGTAATTTCACCACCTTTTTTAATTTAAAAAGATGTAAAATTATCATTAAAAAATATTCAAAAATAGTGGGAGGAAAGAATTAACTTTTATATACAACTGTACAAATTTATTTMAAGAAATTTATTCATTTAGATACTAAGTGGCATCTTAATGTGAACATATGCATTATATTTTAGAGGAAAAGTAACATACCATTATTAAAGAACATGATTTGTTCTCGAGTTATACATATTTTCCATAAATACAATTATATTCTCTAGAATCTAATTCAATTTCTTATGTTTAAAATTTTTACACCATATTCTAACAACTTGAGCATGTACCTTGAATAATTCATCCTAGTCAACAAATTGTAGTTTTTCTATATTTCCATCATAACTAACATGTTGTTAGAGGGAAGCATTAGTTTTCACAATCCCATATGAAGTGCCCTGAAAGAGCATCACTCCAACTCAACAAAAGTGGCAACAACGCGCCAACAAAGCAACACATCAGCATGAATTCAAAGGAGAAAGGAGGCCCAGTCCTCTCATTTTAAAAATCTGAAATTGTATTGAATGATTGTAAGGATTTTAATGCCGACCATACTTTGTTAGGTAGTGGTCAAATTGTCTTAAAGGGTTGCTTGTAGTAGGCTTGTAGCAAGCCCAGATCGTATATAGGTCTGGGTAAACCATTTATGAAAACTTCAATGTAAAGCAATGAAGTTAGGTTAATAGGACGAGCTCGGCAGAGCCCCTATTTTGTAATGAAAATATCTTGCTTTAGAAGAGAAGGAAACAGGATGGAGGGAGTTTGTGTGGGACTCGGGGAAGAAGAATGATAGGAGAGGTCTGGGTAGAGAGGCCTTAGGAAGAAGAAGCTCTTAGAGAGAGAGAGAGAGAGAATGAGAAGAACTAATACTTGTTACAATCCAATTATTGTAAACATCTGTATAGACATTCAGATTAATACAAAAGCATTTTTCTACATACTGTTTGTTTATGTGTTTACATATTTCCATGAATGAATGTTGCAGATGTATGTTAGATTTACATTTGCAGGGATAGATAGAATTTGTCTATCTGTTGAGTTGTGATATTAGTCTCTGTTCTTTAGGTTGTACAAGGAGTGCACAATATAACATAGGAAGTTCTGTAGCCAGTGCAAGGTGTTCGCATTTGAACTCTATGGAGTTAGAAAGAATGTGCCAGGAGTGCACACTAGAAGGATTTACAGACTCAAGAGGAGCCTCAGAGTTACTGAATACTTTGGAGGTGAAAACTGTGTAGAGGAAAGCACAAGGAAGACAAAACGTCTGAAGTTCTGTAGAAGCTATGCTAGGTGGGAACATAGTGTGTGCAACAGATGTACAGAAGAAACTCTATTTTGAGTTCAACGAGAAGATAGATTCACTGAAGGTTCTGTAGATCTCTTCTAGGTGGGCATTGAGCCAGTGAAAGTGTGCACGAGAAGAACTCTTTGTCGAGTTCGAAGAAAAGTAGAGTTACTAAATACTCTGCGAAGAAAGGCTCTGCAAGGTGTGCATCAAGAAAAAGAAGGTCAGGAGGGCATGAAGCATTTATTTCAAGAAATACTTCCAATCTGAGATTGATGAAATCTCAACAGCGCAAGGAATATGAAAGGATGGACTTATTCTAAGTCCTGAAGCTTAGGAAGAACAATTCCTTTTGCATAGAGAGCAATAGAGGAAGGAGAAGAAGATCGAGAAACCCCATCAAGGTTTCTGAGTTGAAAAATCTCAAGAGGAGAAGAGTTTCTATAACACAAATGATACCCAAGGGAACTGGGCTCGCAAGGGAAGCATCGGAGGCCAATACCTTCAAGCGTCGAAATTCTTCCAAGGGAAAGGAAGAATCGCAAGCTCGGGAGGAGGAGAAACGTCTACCATTGGATTGGCAGAAGCGAAGATCTGGACCATCCAAATTAATTTCCAGACACTCAAAGGAGAGCGTAGAAGAGATTAATCATAACAGCCATCCAATATAGCATCAAATATCCACAGACCGTTGGATCAGGCGGAGTTTCATTGAAGGTAACCATGGGACTGTTCAAATCTCACAACGTAAGAGAATAGATCTAGGCCATCAGATATATCACTGAGGACTGATAGCCGTCGGATCTGGGGGAAGGTGCGCAAGGTTTAAACCTCATGACAAAAGAGGAGAGAGGACTCGTCAAGTCCCGAAAGCATCGGGACCGTCCATGATCTAAAAATGAAGAAGACTTGAAAAACTTGAATGATTATTGCAAGTGAAATGTTATGTGTTTAAAGCAACAAAATCAATTTGCAACACATAATAAAGGATTACTTATGTAGAAATACACATAGACAGCAGCATAAATCATTGAACATCAGACATAAACACAACAACTTGATAAAGGAGTTCACCCCACTTCGGGCTACATCTCCTGGTCTAGCTTCCAATGGATCATTAATATTAAATTTCTAAAAGTGATAAAAAACATGCCTTACAATGCTCAAATTGACAAACTGACTGCTCCAATGGCTCTGCAACGTCCCAAAACCCCTGTCTAGGCTCTTTCGGCACCTGAAACGGTCGAAAAATGAGAAATATATGCTTCCTTGAAGTCTCCTTCTCCAACTTTGTTGTCTCTGGTCCTACAATTCGCACGCTTGTTCTCCAAACCTAGCACACACGCTTATTTAAGCGTAAAGAACCCAGTCCCATGCATAACCGTGCACCGATACAAACCGTAGAACGGTTAGGGTGCCTCCAGCCCCTAACCGCCTCGGCACTGGGTCATATGGCCATAAGACCAAAGGCTGGGCGCAAAAGTGGTTAATCCGTTTTAAAAATCCCGCGCGGTTATTACACCGACCAAACAACGGGTTACACAAGTGTATTAACCAAAGGTTAAAAAACCCTGCGCGCGTTTTCAATATAGTTTGCAACTATTGAATATACATATATGTAATAACATTGCAATGTATTGCAATGCATGCGCCACAATATATATATGGTCATATTACATTGCAACGGAACCATGGGTCGGGGCTTAAGCCCCAGCCCGTGCCCTTTTCCACATAGCACAAAATGTAAACATAAATACATATGTGTTGGGTTATGAAACAAGCAACATGTGATGGCGTATTGGTTGGGCGGATGTTTCTGTGGTGGGAGGTCCCGGGGTTGAACCCCGTGGACTCCCGTTTATATTTTGTATATATCAATGTGACCAACAGATGGGGGACACGTGTCACCCATGCATTGGGCCACGTATCTCCTTATGATTTGCCATGAAAACAGACACGTGTCAACATACCACTCGTCCACGTCAACCAATGAAAATGTGCCAACGAACAACCAACCGATATGTGCCACGTCATCATGATGGTACGACCCTCCACATGGTCGTACGGACTGTACGGACAGGTACAGTCAGCACCCCAAATTTTTACCTATTTGGCTTGGCAGTCAGATCGCGATATATCCTCCATACGGACTCCGGTTTGTGAAAGTAAATTTGCGTCTCATTCCGAGCACTTTGAAAATTGAGCAAAATTTGATCCCCTGATCACACCTCCCCATTGGGA
>JZKD02S0154676.1:777553-795804 GCA_000966675.3 Picea glauca | reverse complement strand
GCTTGGCATCTTCCACACATCTAGACACTTAGACCTGTATGGAAATACTTGTCTGATGCTACAAACATCAACACTCCCTCTTAGCCAGGAAGGTATTTTGAACCACTCTAGGTTTTTCCATGAAGAATAAAAACCTCCCTTTAACCAAACATTTGGTCAAAATGTCTTCAACATGCTCATATGTGGAAATATATTGAATCTTGAATGCTCCCTTCTGGATCCTATATTGGATGAAGTGATACTTGATCTCAATATTCTTGGACCTATCATGGAATATGATATCCATTAATATGTTACAGACTATTATTAGAATGATTCTGAGGCACCCCAAGGGATAAAACTTAGGATGAGTCTTAAATCCATGTATGTAGTAAAGTAAATTATCCAAAATTTGTTGATTTTTTCTCTCTCTCTTTCTTAAAGTTCTTGTCCCTCAAATAGTCTCAGCTCAAATGATAAAAATATAAAATCCAAGAGGCATATTTCCTTGAGTGTTTCATACAATCAATATTTAAAGGTGGGCGAATTGGGGAATTGGAAAAAAAAAATATAAAAATACAGAGCACTACTGAGAATGAATCATGTAGCTCATGGAAAAAGAAAAATTTGTTGAGCAATTAAGAATTTAGTAGTTCTAACAAATGTTTACAGATCAGTGAAAACATGCTTCAAATAGTTATACATTCAAATACATGGAGTTACCATCTAAAAATCATTTAAATGCATAAAGAAATGACAATAAATGGTCATTTGTTCAAAGGACTTCACTTCTTTTCCATGACTAGACATCACAAAGTAACTTTGAATATGGTGTATAATATGATATATGAGCTTCTTATAAATAAAATATGATACAAGAAGTCGAAATCGGAGAGGATGGTTTACAAGAACACATACACAATAATAAAGGGGGTTACAAACTATATTATAACGCAGGGTATGAACCTCTTGTTTCCTACTACTTCACCATCTATATGTTCTTGAGGTTTCTAATATAACATCTTTTAGTATAAGAGCCTCGTAAATTCCCCAAATTTATGATGCTTCCAATGAGTGTCTCCTTTCTTTTATCTTTACACTCACCATAAAAACTTATTCTAGAAACCATTTACTACTTCTTAAATTCACTTATTGCTTCTTGTTTCTTGAATGGTTTCCCCTCAATAAAAAATGTTTAATTTGGCATGCATAATTATTTTTATTGTTACATGAATCGTTTCCCCTTAAAAATGAGTTCCTTCATTATCTTTTATAGATGCTTTAATATTCAAAAACTTCCACTTGAAACCAATCAATACTTCTTAGATTCGTTTACTGCTTCTTGTTGTTAAGAAAACCACTATTCCTTTTTCTTGTTGAATCACCTATTTGTTAGATACCCAAAACTACTTTGCAGAAGCCATAGAACTCAATAGTCATTAGATCAATCCCAACACAAAATATTGACCATTGATTTGAAACATAAAGTTTTATCCCACATTCATTGTGAGATACATTTTGGATAGATTTATATTTCAAAGGTGCTCCCATGTAATTTGAATACAAATGGGTGGGCTATAGAACTCTGTACAAAGTTTTACCTTTTAACCATGGGACCCAACATACCAAATATTGGGTCTTGACTATATGATAAGGTCATAACTTAATGGTTAAGCGGGGATCTAATATCTTATATGAGATATGTCAACTAGATCCAATTTGAACCATAGATCCTATACCCAATCATATCTACATTGTTGATCTTCAAACTAGATCGAAGTGTGTTGCAACATGGTTTCGCCTAAGTTCATTCCATTATCCTGATGCCTGGTGGTCCTAGGGGTTCTGTGTTCTTGGTGGCCTGGTGATTGAAGGCTTATGTTGTGATAGCTTGAAGGCTTTACCTCCCAGTAGCCCGACGGTCCAGTGGTCCTGGTTGACCCGTTGGATCGATCCATAACCAATATAAATAATAATGATTAGAAAATAATCACTATAGCCCGGCGATCCAGTACGCTTTGGGGAAAAAATAAAATTTGGACCATGGATCTAGGGCTCAATCCAATATGGACCGTTAATCCGCCTCAATAAAATCTAAATTGACAAAATCAAATAAGTTACAACAATGTCATTGCTAATGTCATCATAGTCCCATAGACACATGGTGACATTATACTAGTCCATGTTGGAGTTGATGTGGGAGGGGAGAAAAATATGTGTTGTTGAGATTGATATATTATTTTGTTTCTCCAGTTGGTCCCATTTGTCTAGGTGGTAGATTCCAATTTTATCTAATGAGTGCTTTCCTAGAATACCACATTGTCAAGGGTCCTTACAAGTATCTATGGTAGAATGTTGAGTTGGCACTAGATCAGAAACAACATGGAGATGTGTTTCATTGAAGTTGACTCCCAGTGGCCTAATGGCTAGTGTATCAAATATTTGGTGTATCAGTAACTCCATAACATAACACTAAATGGGACTTTTCTATCCAGTACACAATGATGTTCAAATGTCCCATTGCCCTGGTGGTCTGGTATATCGGATATCAAGTATATGGTAAAGCCATTACATAAATGTTTAAACAAGACTCTCATATCTAGTATGAGGTATGTAAACTAGATCCAATCTATAATGGTGATCAATTGAGAACCAATAAGTGATTATAATTTTTAAGAAGATGAGGTACCCAACATACCAGATATCAGGTATTGACTATATGATAAGGTCATAATATAATAGTTAATCAAGGCTTCGATATCCGATATGAGATATGTCAAACATATCTAATCTGAACCATTGATCCTACACTCGATAATATCTAGACCATTTATTTCCAACCTCTTATCTGCCTCCCCTGTAACTATCTGATTGGTCGAGTCTCGCATATTTGTTGGCACGTAGTTCCTAGGTCCCAGTCCTATGGTAAGCTCATTAACAGTAAAACTTATGCCTTTTGAGTTGTGATAGGCCCTTATTTGACTTCTAATAAGTTCCCAAGTGTTTATTTATTACCTTATGTGCATAGGGCATGGATTTTATGTTGTTGAGGATCTGGAAGCTCTCCCTATGTCTCTAGATTTTTCATTCTCATCCTTATAACTTAGACAAAACTTGATATCATTGGTTGGGTCAAATATGGTACTAACATTGACTCCAATGGGGACAACATACTCTAGTGGTCTATTGAGAACTCTATACCAAGTGCCTTCTTTTATTGGGTTATGGAGTCTGCCTCGATATGATACATCTCCCTCATACCTTAAAACTAATATGATATGTGAAACAAAAGTGGTCAACAACTTTCAATGTTAGAACTCTATCTACTTCTTGATGTAACACAAGGTGAATGAAGTAAAATTTACAAATTCATGGAAATAAATGAAATATAATTATTTATGTACAGGGTAAGAAGTTTTACATTGTTGAGTACTGCAAGAAGTGTTTGAGGAACCTCCCATTATTAGAATCCCCAAAAAAATCTCCATCTAGTTGGGCCAACTCATATGCATTTTTATCACATTTCCAATGCTTCCCTTTAGCTTCCCTTCGGGAATCCCACTTTAGGACCAGATCTCCTATCAACTTGGAAGGTTCCAAGTCAAAGATTATCAAATTTCCCATGCTTCCCTTTAGCTTCCCTTCGAGCATCCCACTTTAGGACCAGATCTCCTATCATGAAATTTTTTTCCTTGGACCTTTTGTAAAATATGTCTTTCATTATTGCTAGATGAATATGGAACTTTATCTGGACCTGCTCTCTTACCCACTCATTCACAAAGGAAGCATATTGTCTATACAAACTGAAAACCAAAACATTTTCTCTACTAAAATTCAAACTGGAGTTAACTTCTCTGCAAACTGAAAAGCAGATGCTTGAACACAAGCTTATTTATGTACATAAACCTCCTACTCTAATCATTCCATCCACTTTGATCAAGTGAAATGACACTTGCAATGATACCAGGTAAGTTCCTTACTGCTTGGATGAACTTCTTGTATGCACTTTTAAAAAATAAGGACAAGCAAAAGTGAAAATTGTAATATCATCTGACGGTGAAGTTCATACTTATAATCCAAAAATAATATCCTCATATAACTTAATTCATTTGATACATCGGATAATTCATAGGTACAAATAATTAATTTAACATTAAATATTAATTTTCAAATATTCTCTTAAAGAAAATAAAAGAAAATGGAACTCATCCTGCACATAAAACTAGATGACAAGGAAAAAAAGGTTTGATAGCAAAGTTTGCGAGTACTCATTATTTCCTTATAACAACTTATGTTCTTCTTTGTATATTTTAAGTTGTTTTGCAACAACCATCCTTGAATGTCTTCAAACAGGTGCTAATATACAAAAACAGCCATCAGAAAAATTGATAGACATTGGGTTAATTAAGGTTTGTGAGCATATGTTGGCATATCAAAAATTAATTTTGGAATTTGTAAATATAATCTATGTTGTTTTACTTCTATCATTTTATAATTAATGAAACAAAAATAATACTTTATATTAAATCTATGATTTATTATGGGGTATAAAACTTGCAGGAAACAAAGTATGGAACTTAGCCAACATAAGTATTATTGAAACAAGACATGAGATTTGATTTTGAACATATGCTTATGATTCATGAGTCAATTCTTGATTTGCATATACGTCGCTTTTCAATTTACATTCATGTATATTATTTATTTCAATTTTCATTATTCTCACCAATGTATATAGACTCATTACAATTTATTTTTATGTTTGTAGATGGAACTTGAAGAAGATGAAAACAATTGAGGAAATCAACCAAACATTCAGAAAAAGAATCTAAGGCATGGAAGTAGCTCGAGCACTAACGACAATTTCAGTGAAGAATGATGACCAATATATTTGGATATCAATGCAAGTTGCAATTGGAATTTTTTTAAATAATTGTTTGTGAAATCAAACATTTTTGTTTAATGTAATGGACATAGTGTCCCGATTGAAATATAAGGGATTACAAATAAGTGCCACATTTTGTATGACAAATACTCTCTTATTAATATAATAAAATATGTTTTAATTTATTATATTGCATTGTTCAATGTCGTTGTGAAATGTGACTTCGTTGATTAAATATATGGATGATTAAATATTATAATGAAGAGATGAAAAATCTGATGATATAACAAATTAGTCCAAACATCATAGCCAAATTCACTAATCAAAATATAACATATATGTAATTTGTTTTTATAAATAATGGAATTAAAAAATAACAATAATTGCAGTATCATATGTCGATGTTTCTTGGTGTATTTTAATTATTAATCTCATCGGTGCATTTAATATTACAATGCATTGGTGTGTTTCATAAGAAATGTGCACCAGTTCTTTTATGTAACCATTTAGCACTAATTTCAATATTGATTTAATACCACAAATTACATTAAAAATTTGGCCTTCGGTACGTTTAGCGTATATGAAGCAGCAATGCTTTTGTGTTATTAATAATCACCGGTGCTTTAAGATTATTAATAATCACTAGTTCATTTGTGTTATTAATACGCACCGATGCTTTTGTGTTATTGATAAGAACTTAACCTTGTTTGTTACTAAAACGCACCGATGCTTTCTATTTTTTAATGCACCGGGGGGGGGGTTTCTTCCAGGTAACACACCGGTGCATATTATTTTATATAACATTAGTTCCTTCTTATTAATAATGCATTGGTGTGTTCTAATCAGAAAGCCTCAGTGCTTAATTATTTTTAACTCTCCTAATGCATTTTACTATTAAATCCTCGGTGCTTATAAAACAAACGCTCTGGTGCTTAAATATTTTACTTCATCGATGCTTGAATATTTTACTGCCCCGGTGCTTGAATTTAAGTGTACACTAGTGGTGGTTTATGATTATTAATAATCACCAGTGTGTTTGTGTAATTAATACGCACCAGTGATTTTGTGTTATTGATAAGCATCGACCCTTGTTTGTTACTAAAAATCAGCAATGCTTTCTATCTTTTAATGCAGCAAGGGTTTTTTTCCAGGTAACGCACTGGTGCATATTATTTTATACATCATTGGTGCCTTCTAATTAATAATGCACTGGTGCGTTCTAAGTAGAAATCCTTGGTTCTTAATTATTTTTAACTCTCTCGGTGTGTTTTACTATTATAACCTCGGTGTTTATAAGACAAACGCCTCGGTGCTTAAATATTTTACTACTTCAGTGATTGAATATTTTACTTCCATGGTGCTTGACTTTAAGTGTACAGTATCATTGCAGTATGTGTTTGTATGCCCCAGTTCTTGTACCTCATCAAATGCATCGATTTCTAAACATCTGCTAACACCTTTGGCCACCTAGAATTTTTTAGTTATAATCAAGTTTTGTTATAGTATCCACAAAAACATCCACTATCAAAAACAAATGTTGTAGCAGATATTTTTTTGAGAATTTTTGTCAAATTTGTAACACTAGAAACCTCTTCTATAACCTCCACTAAAAGGTATTTTCCTTGTAGTGAATTCCATTGTCATGTATCTTCCCATGTCTTTTCATGTAGCTTCCCATTTTAACATATACAACAATACATATAACTTTCCATAACATTATGAAAGGAAAAGTCAAATCAAAATGTTGATTTTAATGAAACAAGAATAACAAAAAAATTAATCTTTCTCATCCCAAGAAATAAAAAAACATTTTTTCTAGGGACATATTACTTAAATTTATATCACAAAGTTCCTTTCCATCCAATGAAGTTTTTATGATATTTTAAGCGTAGGTGAAAAGTTTACATGTCTTTCCAAGCCATGCCATGCATTGTCTTGCCTTGAGTTTTCATGCCATGACATGCCATGTCGTGCCTTGGCTTTCCAAGCCATGTCATGCCTATCCATGCCACAACATGCCATTGCATGCCTTTCCTTTCCATGCCATTCCTTACATCTCCATGTCTTTCCATGCCATGCCATGTCATGCCTTTCCTTGCCATGCCTTTCCATGCCATGCCTTGCCTTGCCATGTCATGCCTTGCCTTTCCATTTTATTCTTTACATTTCCATGTCATGCCTTTCCATGCCATTCCATTCCATGCCATGCCATTTCCGTGCCATTTCCATGCCTTTCCAATCCATGCCATACCATTTTCATTCCTTTCCAAGCCATGGCATTGCCACGTCATTGCCATGC
The DNA here is from genome assembly GCA_000966675.3 of Picea glauca. NCBI lineage: Eukaryota > Viridiplantae > Streptophyta > Pinopsida > Pinales > Pinaceae > Picea > Picea glauca. The sequence goes on along the minus strand of JZKD02S0154676.1, from coordinate 788,641 downwards.
CTTTCCATGCCTTTCCATACCATGCCATGCCATTTCCATGCATTTTCTACCCATTTCATGCTTTTAATTTCCATTCCATGCCTTTCCATGGAATGCCTTGCCTTACCATGACATGTCATTCCATTCCATGCCATGCCATTGTCGCATCATTTCCATGCCTCGCCAAGCCATGCCATTTCCACCTCATTTCCATGCCTTTCCATGTCATGCCATTGTCATGCCTTGTCAAACCATGCCATCTCCATGTCTTGCCTTTACATTGCATTCCTTATCATTTTGTGCCATTCCTTTTCATTCCATGCCACAGAATACCTTTCCTTATCATGTTATGCCATGCCATGGCATTCCCACATCATTTCCATTCATTTTCATGGCATTCCATTACCATGCCTTGCCGATCCATGCCATGCCATTCCATTGTCATGCCATTTCCATGTATTTCAATGCCATTTCCTTCCCTTTCCATGCAATTCCATGACATGCCTTTCCTTTCCATGCCACACCTTCCCTTTACATGCCAGGCCATGCCATGCCTTGCTTGTCATGTCATTCCATTCCATGCCATGCCTTGTTTGTCATGTCATTCCATGCCATTTCCATGCGTTGAAATTCCATTCCATTTCCATGCCATCACCATGCCTTTCCAAGCCATGTCATTGTCATTCCATTGCAATTCCTTGTCATGCAATGCCATTGCATCCCATTTGCATGCCATTGTCATTGCATCCCATTGCATCCTATTTTCATTCCATGCCTGAACAAGCCAATAAATGATATTAACTAAGTTACAACAGGACAAATATAACAACCCTTAAAACAAGTAATCATTAAATGAAATGGGGCTGAAAATGCAATCCTAAACTAGGGTTTACAGAATAAATTCTTGTTGAAATGCAAGATGACACATAACAACCCTAGAATATTCAAGACATAAATCCCTAAAGGGATGAAAAATATGATAGAGATATAATAAAAGGTGTGAAGGTTTATTCTAATGATGAAAAATGATAACTAAACCCTAGACGCCAATCTAACAAGGATGGAAATCGAGGGTAAGTCCTAATCTAACCACAAAATTACGGGTTTTAAGACAAGGTTAATTCAAGAAGAATACAAGATAACATGCAATATCACCACTTTGATAAAACATTTATTTAATACATTCAATAAATAACCATCCATCTTCTTTCGAATAAGCATATCCATCACATCTCTTCTCAGAGATTAGCTGCCACCATTATAGCGAGTCATTCACTTTGCAATTTTACAAATTCTCTACATTCTCTCATTAATAAAAAATTGTGCATTACTGTATCTCTGTGTTTATTGCAATATTTTTCTGTATCTCTTAATATCTCTATATATTTCATTTTTATATCTATGTCTTCATTTCATTCTCAAAATAATTTGGATCAGTGGTATCAAAGAAGGATTCTCATTGTCATTTCTTAGTGCATGTCCTTGACGAGGTCAAGGTACAGAGAGTTGGGTCTTGAGCTAGTTTCCCTTGAGGATAACTTCTCTAGTCAGCCCAAGCAGCCTCCCATGGTGGAATAAAAGAGAGATGCGGGAGAAGAAGATCCCATCAAGATATTGCTTGTGGAATCCTTCACGCAAAAGAAGAACGAGATGTTGGAGAATTTTTCCCAAATCCTTCAAATATTGTCAACAATAAAAAGCACGCATTCGTCAAGAAGTCAATTTGGAGATGATACTCCATTCAAGGTACAAGTTAATTTTGATATTATCATATTTGAAGGTCAAATCGATGTAGATGCTTTAGAAAAATGGTTAAATTTTCTAGAAGATTGTTTCTCTATTCACAATTTTTTCGACAAAGAAAAGATCACCTTCGCGCTCTGTAAGGCTCTCCCCCGTGTCAAACATTGGTGGGAAACTTATTGGGAGAAAAATTCCACAGAGGAGTATGGAATATTTGGGAACAATCCCACTTGGTATTTTTTTATGTATGCAGTCAAGGAGCAATATTATCCTATGGGAAACTATGATGACCAGTGCATGATATGGACCACGCTGTATCAAAAGTGAAACCAAGATAGGTATCAAATACTTTGAGAAACATCTAGTTTTGAAATACCGCGGGGCTCTACACAATTACATCCAAACCTAAATGGAGTTTCTAGACATCTGATCATTGGGTATCGCTAATAGATATGCTTCCAAAACTGAGCATAAATTTAAAGAGAAGAACAAGTGGGAATTTGGGTCTACAAATCCATAACAACCAAAGCATGGTAAAGGTATTCCTAACTCACAGAATAACCAACCTCAAGAAAACATGTCTAAGACACAGGAAAATAAGAGAAGCTAGAAGATGAAGAAGGACACTGGGAAGTGGTGAGAATTCCACAAAATCCCTTGGCACAACACCGATGAATGTTGATCAAAACATTCATTGGTGGCTGAGGTCAAAGAAATAGATATGATCCTCGACTCAGACTCTGATTCAAACACTAATAAAAGGAAACATATAATTGATGCAGAACCCATTGTTATTGTCACGACCAAAACAATCCAACCATAAGAACTAGAGGATCCTGAGGAGGGAGAGCACCTCTTCCATTCAAAAATGTGGATGAAGGGGACCCCGCTACATTTTATTGTTGATAATGGAAGCCAAAAGAACCTCATCTCAGCAGAGGATGTCAAGAAGTTGGATTTTCCAAGAACACAACACCCGCATCCATACAACATCAGATGGCTTCTCCATGGATGAGATCTTTGTGTCAACCAATAGTCTCGCCTGTGATACGACATCAAGCCCCTCAAGGATGAGGTATTGTGTGATGTTTCCCCATTAGAAGTCTATAATGTTCTGTTAGGCCAGCCATAAATGTGGAAGAGCCATCTTGTTTATGAATCTTGACCTCGTAGCTTCACTATTACTTTGGGGGGTTATCTCTATAGGATACAAGAGTTAGTTTTGACTACTGTCCCAAGAAAAAAATGAAACAAAGTAATCTCTCCTAACAAAAATTTTATCCTCTTCACAATATGTTCATAAGAGAGGGACACTGCAATCATTGCAGCCTCAAACCACAACCCTTCTATCTAGCAGAAGCAGATCAAAAATATTGTAGAAGAGCACCAATATCTTCTTATTGCACCTACAAAGGTTCCTCCATAATATCCAGTCAAGCGAAGTTATAACACATCTCATCATGATTTTTATTTTGCAACTTCACTGAAAAATTCCTCCCACACTCTGACATATCATGAAACAAAATTGGTTAAATGGATCCAATCCCTCCAACAGTAGGTTCATAACAACTTTCCACAAGTTAAGCAGGACAACTTCTTCATCAAAGAAAGAAAATCTCCAAGATCTAGATTCAACAAAAGCTTCATCGATGACTTCATGCAATGAATACCATTGCTTCCTAAGGGGGTAGGATTGATCCAGCAGAAAATCGGTGGCCACCCACCTATTCCACTCGCTCTAAATAGAGGTTTCCACCTTGAAATTGTTTCTACATCTTTTCGACTCTTAAACTTTCAAGGTCATTTTGAGGCCCTAAACAATGTTTTTTGGATATTCTATAGTCACATTGTAAAATTTAGCTAGAGTGTGATGGAAAAGTTTGTAGCCATTAGATAGACCTTTCAAATGAACTATCATGCACCACAATCGGATATTTTATGCAAAAGTTACACCCTTGGGAAGTTGACATACCAAATTACCCCATCGTGGCCCACATGACTTTTGGCATTTCATATTCCGAGGTTAGGGTTCTAGATTTTATTCATGCTAAACATGCCTCTAGAGACTTATTTTCAACATCATCATCTTCTTGTGAATGAGTGCATCCATCACATCTCTTCTCAAAGATAAGATGCCACCATTCTAGCGAGTCATTCACTCTGTAATTTTACAGTTTATGTACATTCTCTCATTAATAAACAAATTGTGCCTTACTATATATTTGTTTTTATTGTAATATTTCTGTGTATCTCACAATATCTTTGTATATTTCATTGTTATATATATTTCTTCATTTCATTCTCAAAATAATCTGGATTGGGCAAACACCCTTCTTTCATTGTGATGGATGACAAAGACTTGTGTTGTGTTTGGGAAAGGGCAGGGCAACTTGGGAGCTCACCCAAGGAGTGGACTCATCCACCCTTAGTATCATGGGAATGCCAGAGAATTGGAACGACTCCATCGACACACCCATTTAGAGCCATGATTATCGACACAAGGAAGATCATAAGGCAAGGGGCACACACCCGAGGATGGGGCACATCGATCCAAAAGACAAACGATTGATGGGTGCCCATGATTATATGGGTGACCTGGGTCCATGAAGGGGTGCAATGGTCGGTTGAGTTTACAACTCATTAAAAGGCACAACACACCCAAGAGATGCATCATTTCACACAAGAGACCATTGGAGCTCCTAAAAAAGCAAGGGTGCACAACCAAAGGGAGAATAAGAGAATTTTTGGCAAGAGATGTGGATGCAAATCTGAGGCAATGAACTGAGGTAAAGTTGCCAAAATGGAAGACAATTATTCAAGGTTTGGATACTTGGAAAGTTTTGGGGAAGTCTAAAAACTCAATTCTGTGGAGGCATTTTTGAGGAAGAACCAAAATTTGTGTTTTCTTGGTGAAAGTCTATGGAAATGAAATGACAAAAAGTCTATGGTTTTGCGCACATATGAGGAGCACCACAGGGATTTGTGAAGATGATTGTGACAGAGAGTCTTGTGGTGATAAATTTTATCTTGAGTGTCTTGGTGAGGTGAGGCGAGTCATTTCACTATGCCCTATTGTAAATTGAGCCGATAGTGCTAATTTGTAATTGTTTTGTAGTAACAAAGACTTGGTCGGGTGTTAGGCACGGTTTGTGCCACCCAAACTATTTATGTGTTGTCTTCATTTTTTTCCACAGTTTTCTCTTGAATGCTCATGTTCATGGATGGATTCTGAAATAATACTAAGTGTTAAATTGTGTTAACAAACTGTCTAAGTAAGAAAGAGTTGCACTAGAGTAGGAATGTGACTCACCGGTATCCTAGAACAAATTATGTATATGATCTAGGTGAAGAGGCATGGTCTGTATGAAGTATTATTGTTGTGCTAAGAAACCAAGTAAGAACCATCATGGTTTTGCACGCTCTCAGGGGATGCACAATCGAAAGATTTGTCAAGATGTCGTGTGAGCTTGTCATAAAATGCATATCTAAAAATCAATGTGTCAAAAGATTTAAAATAATTTTTACATATCTATAAGAAACATAAGTTTGCACAAACTTAATTTTATGTACAAAAGTAAGTACGACCACAAAATTTGGAATTGCACATTGATTGCATGATCAAGACCTTTCATTACTAATAGTACACAAGCTATAAAATCTCATGCTCAATTAGATTCTTAAACAATGATGAATTATACAATCTCATGCAAAAGTAGATCCCCAAGATAACAATGACTCAAATGGAAGATGTGTTTAAATTGTCCATACTAATGAAAAAAATAAGGCTTCTCTATTGTCTAGGATCAAGGTTGCAACCCTTTAATTAAATTTTCACTAACAATTACAACTAGTAAACCCATAATATTAGTCACCAAGGAGGACACAATGCACCCTTACCAAAAGATGTCATATTGACTTTGATGGCAAAGAAAGCCAGAAAGTCTTAATTTTTTTTATTAGAGCTCAGTTTTGGCAGTTGGTTGTTGTGACTCTATTAGAGTGTGGCGGTCGTTGTTATACTTTGAACCCGCCTTGAGATGATGGTGTTAGACTTCGAAGATAACTGATAATCTACAAGTAAAGTGAATATACTTGGAGGGTGATCCATGGGTGACGACAGTGACACCAAGAAGGAGCCTAAGAGTGGAAATATGAGTGATCGAATCACTATCTTGGAGACTACCATCGAGTAGATGACAAACACATTATTCTAGCATTGTGAGAAGGTCGACCAAATGGAGACTGAGATGGATAAGATGAAGCTTGGGTTCAACAAAGCCATTTAGGAGCTCCAGACAACTATAGCTTTGATGACTGACACCTTGGCAAATGGCATTGAGAAGAGACTCAAGGAAATGGAGAACTTACTTTCCACAATCACACAGAGGTTGAAGGACCAAGACGAAACCATCACATTGCTAAAACGATATTGTGTTAATCGATAGAGATCTAATTTCATGCCAATGAGAATCAATATAAAGGAACCGAAGCCATATGATGGAACTCACAATGCTAATTTGTTGGGAAACTTATGTTGGGAAATTTAATAGTACTTGGAGTATTTGAACAAAAGTTTGAATAAAGATAAGGTGAACCCTACAACAATGTTCTTGACAAGAATTGCTAAGCTTTGGTGGAGTAACCAAGTAGAAGACTTAGCAGCTGGGAGAATCATTGAGAAGATCAAAAACTAGGCAGAGATAAAGGAAACCTTGAAGGAACAGTTTAGTCTGGGAAACCAAGCATGGATCACAAGGAATCAATTGTTGGCTCTCAAGAACACTAGTAAGATCCAAGCGTACATCAAGGATTTCATAGGGCTCATGTTCAATATCAAAGACATGTCAGAAGAGGATAGACTTTTCCACTTCATGAATCATTTTCAACTATGGAATTAGAGTTAGTCACGAGGATAGAATGTGTAGACACTTGCAACAACGATCACCATAGTGGAAAAAATGTTGGACTTTCAAGGTGAACCAAAGACAGGTTCTAAGAACAATGAGGACATCCAAAGTGAGAAGAAACCGCAAGGGAAGGGGAGGAGGAAATAAAAAGGAATATCAAAGACGTCCAAGGGAAGAAAAGACAATGTGAGGCAAACATATGCGAAGAAAGAGAAAAAATTGATTTCATGTTGGATTTGTGCCAAGCAGCACTATGCGAAGAATTTTCCTTGAAACAGAAGATGAATTATTTGGAGAAGGTAGACAAACCATCTATTGGAGTCTTGCAAGTATTTAATGTTGTCATGGATGATGAATCCACAGAGAGCCAAGATAAAGACGAGATGAAACTTTGGTATGTGGAGACTGAATTCAATGGGAATTTAGTATTAGCCATGCTGGAGAATGTGGTGACTCATAATTTCTTGAGGGAATACATGGTGCGAAGGCTTGGTTGCATATTGAACTAACACAAACAACCTTCAAGACAATCAACGTAGGCATCGAGAGAGTCACTAGTGTGGCCAAGCACATCTCGTTGAAGCATGGTGACTAGTGTGGAAATACGATTTTCATCGTCGCTCGTATGGAATATTTTGAAGTTGTGTTGGAAAAGAGTTCATGAGGAAGGAAAAGGAAACATCAATTCCTCACATGAAAATTTTGGCCACTTTTTTAGGAAATACTCCATGTTTGATTCCTACCATAAGAACGAAGGAAGAAAGAACACAAATGTCTTCCTTGCAGATGGTTGTTATGGACATATAGAGAAAACAATGTTGTGGGGATGAACTTGGATGATGTGGAATGATGGTTGGATAGTCTAATGCAGAAAATGGAAGGAAGCTCGCACTACAAGGAAAACACCCTATAACAAAGGTTTTTGAGGAAGCCCCTATAAAAATAGCCCAAAAATCCATTAGTAGTGAAGGTCTCTGGCAGAGGTGTGTGGGAATATGTTTTAGTGGATTTTTTTTTAACAATGTGTTAATAAGACTATACCTCACCGGTGCGCCACAAGAAATCAATGCACTGGTAATAATAGAAAATGGTGCAGCGTTGCAGAGTTATTTAAAAAAATAAAACAGTGCACATCATATAAAAGAATCTCACAAGCACCAATGCGCAACAAACAGGTGTACCATCTTCGCGTTTTTCCTTTTAAAAAATCATACCAGTGTATTGTTTTCCATTGGGTGCAGTGGTGTGTTCCAAACTAGTGCATTGTCGCAAGTTTTTTTTTTTAAATAATAGTGTGTTATTTGCAACAATGTGCCACCATAAATCAACGCACTAGTGCGAATAGAAAATTGTGCATCGTTTCATATTTATTTTAAAAAAATATAAAAACAACGATGCACATCATCTAAAATAATCTCATGAGCACTGGTACACATGAAAAAGGCACATCGGTGCACAAAAAAGATATGCATAGTCTACATTTTTTTTAAAGCATATTGGTGCACCTTTGTACTCTTTTCACACCGTTGTTTTCCATATGGTGCACCATCATATGGTTTTTTAAAAATAACAGTGCATTTTTTATAGTAGTGACACCAGTGTGCTTAATGTGAGCACACCAGAATAGGGGTAAATAAAAAAACACCGATGGTAAAAAACCATTTTTACCATTTCTAGTTCATAGAATCTCTTAAGCGCCAGTGCCACCTTCGCCCAACTGAAGCACACTGGCATCAGTACTTTCATTACTTACTTTGTTTTTGTTCAGTGATTAGTTCGTGGGATTCCAATTTTTCCATATGGTGGGAAAATTTCATTTTTTTTACTACATCCCAACCATGCCTCCTCGATGAGAAAATGTCTAGGTAAATTCCTTATTTCTTTGTACATTGTATTTTTATTGGATTAAATTGTGAAAATGAGTAAAATTTGCATTGTTTTTCAATTTATTTTTTTTCTATGCGATGTGTTCAAGTCACTAGGCTCGCACCGCTCACGGTGCACCCTGTAAATTTTACGGGGTGCATCGAAAACGTATAGGTCATTTTTTTCGGTACGTAGTACATAACAAAAAAATATGGTGACATTTTGTTGATGGATTTGGAATGGATTGGATATGAGGGAGATGTCTCAACCGACCATCCCCCTTCACCTTCAAACTAGATGCAACATGTTTGCTCATTTAATCAGTGGGGGTAAGTGAGGCCAATGGGGTTCCTTCAGGAGGTGCCTTGTGAGAAATGTTGAGATCGCAATGGGTGACTTGACATACTGAAGGAAATGAAGAGTTTTGAATGTGATGACTTTGCAGACAAAAACAAGTGTTTGAATGTGAATATGTGAGTTCTTGAGGCATAGGCGTGATGATTGGATTAACTACCCAATCAACCGAAGTCACAAGGGGATCTAATGCACAGAAGCATGGGTAGACAAACCAAAGTATGGATGCAATATAAGTCGAAGAGAAGAGACACTTCATAAACTCATGAAACTTCCTAAGGGGGGTTTCCTTGATGACAACGGTTGAGGAAGCAACAATCGTTGGGTGGTGAAAAGATCCAGAGATGAGCAGAGACACTTTGGAAGTTGACGGATGTTGTCAAGAATGACAATGAATTGGAGTGGGGGAGGATGTAAGGGTCTCCCACGATGTCCACTGAGTGTGCACTCTCCTTGGGAATATTCAACAACAGAATGAATGAAGAGCACAAGGAGGAAATGATCGTTTGGTCAGCCGAAGATGTTTGTGTGTGAGAAGGAAAACCTTGGGGTATGATGGTGGCATGCACACCCAAGCGGGAACACACCCTTATTTCCTTGCGATGGTCAACAAAGACTTGGTTTATTTTTGGGAAATGGTACAGCAACTTGGGAGCTCACCCAAGGAGTGGACATGTCTACCCTTAGTAGCATGGCTGTGCTGGAGAATTTGAACGACTCCATCGACAAACCCATGAAGAGATGTGACAATTGAAACAAGGAAGAGCATAAAGTAATGGGCGTGCACCCAAGGATGGGGCATGTCGGTCCAAGAGATGAATGATTGATGGGCACATGAGATTAGATGGGCACCCTGGGTCCATAGAAGGGTTAAATGGTTGGTTTAGTGTGAAATTCGTGAAGGGGTGCGATACATGCAAGAGATCCATCATTTCACACAAGAGACCCTTGGAGCTCTTATAAAATCAAGTGTGCACAACCAAAGAGAGAATATGAGCATTTTTGGCAAGATATATGGATGCAAATATGAGGAAACAAAATGAGGGAAATTTTACAAAAATGGAAGGATACTTAGAAGGTTTTGGGGAAGTCTCAAAACACAAATCTGTGGAGGCATGTGTGGGGAAGAACCAAAATTTGTGATAGCTTGGTGAAATTTTGTGGAAACAAAATGAAAACAAGTCTGTGGTTGTGGGAACATCTGAGGTGCATCGCAGGGAATTTCAAAGACGATTGCAACAAAGATTCTTGTGGTGACGAATCTATTCTTGAGTGTCTTAGTGAGGTGAGGCGAGTCGTTTGACTCTGCTCTATTGTAAACCGAGCCGGTAGTGCTAATTTGTAATTGTTTTTCAATAACGAAGACTTATTCAGGTGTTAGGCACAGTTTGTGCCACCCAAACTATTTTTGTTTTGTCTTTGTTTTTTCTCTGTAGTTTTTGTCTTGATTTCTCATATTCATGGATGAATGCTTAAATAAGACTAAGTGTTAAATTGTGTTAACAAATTGTGTAAGTAAACAAGAGTTGCACTAGAGTATGAATGCGACTCGTTGGTAGCCTAGAACAAAGTATATTTATGGTCTAGGTGAAGAGGCATAGTCTCGATGAAGTATTCTTAGTGTGTGAAGAAACCAAGTAAGAACCATTGCGGTATCGAACACTCTTAGAAGACTAATTATCGCAAGATTCATCCAAATGTCTTATGAGGTTGTGAAAAAATGCATATGTAAAAATCAATGTGTCTAATTATTTCAAATGGTTACGTTGATAGGCATACACCTATTGGAAATGGGCACAATTAATGATCTTTTAATCTAAAACCCTAATCTGATGTCTAGGAGTTGAAGATGTTGGCATATTCTTCATGGTCCTCCCAAATCAATGAATGAGATTTACTATTCATAACTTCCTTGCATTTATGAATGCATCCATTAACGTGTTTACTTTTTAACACTTACCTAATCATATTAAAAAATTATTGTAGCACTATATGATTTCTGTGTTTAGAGGATTAAGCTTTCTGCAAGATTTTAATAGGCATTACTCATTGCCATGGATTGCAAAGTTTGAATGATTAACATACACTAACTCAAATTCATTACTAGGGATTACACATATCAATTGCTTATTTTGAAGTTTTCCAATTTATTTTATGTTAGATATGTGCCTCATTACATTGGAGGCAGGAATGATACTCCTCATTATATTAGATGCAGACCATGTTTTCCAATTTAAAT
>JZKD02S0154676.1:727127-737439 GCA_000966675.3 Picea glauca | reverse complement strand
GATATGATAATATATATTTAAGAATAAACAAGATCTTAATTATAAGATTAATGTATATCAGTCTTATCATAATCACATAAAAGGTGGTTAGAGCATACTGCTTTCAACGGTTTTCTCAATTATTTGTTTTGATATGATAATATATATTTAAGAATAAACAAGATCTTAATTATAAGATTAATGTATATCAGTCTTATCATAATCACATAAAAGGTGGTTAGAGCATACTGCTTTCAACGGTTTTCAAGGAATTGTTTGTTATGGAATATATGTTTAAGAAGAAGAATAATAAAATAATACTAGATCAATCATAACTACATAAAAAGATGTTATTTTTTACTCAATCTAATTAATAAATATTGAAAACAAGGGAAATTCTAGCCAACTTATTCACTCATCAACTTTACAAATAAGATATAAATGGATGTGAGTGGAGAAGATTTCTCAAAACCCACTCAGCTTTTATCAAAATCCCCTGTCTCCCATTTCTGCAGGAAAAACTTTGCCCTGCCTGTTGATGAATGCAACTATGTGAGACATTCTCCAGCTTACAAATCTATGAGGTGTGGATCATTGCAGCTATGTAAAGTCTTTTTCTCAGCTTACAAACCTGAGAGAAATCCCCTAAGAAGGGTATGTGGTTTCTGCCTGAGACAGAGCTAGGAACGTAGAGATGACCTCCTCCATTCAGATAGTTGAAAAGAAATCCAGATGATTATCCAATGGGAAAGGCGATTTGTTGAGTTGGACATGCCTATGGCTGAGCACAAGGTGAACATGTGAAATCCCAAAGTGATGCATGCATCGTCATGTGAAAAGAAATGAAGATGATCTATTAGCCTCTTATGAGCAGAGTTGACGAGAAGACTCTAGATGATTCTCTTGTGTGAGGCAATGAGAAAGAAGATCTGTAGGGTGGACGTGCCTGTGGACGAGCACAGGTGAACGCGTGAATATCTGGTTCTTCTATGTAATGTAGTGAACCAGAGATATGGCATCCCTATAGATGTGCCTCTAGTGGATGAACACTAGTGGGTGTATCAGATCCTTCACTATATATTGTTCAAGAGTCGCACCTACCTGTAACCCTAATTACGCCAAAAAGCGCATACCTATTGACAATGGGCACAATTAATCACCTTTTAATCTAAAATTCTAATTCGATGGCTAACAATTGAAGATGCTAGCATATTCTTTGTCGTCCTCCCAAATCAATGAATGTGATTTACTCTTCATAACTTGTATTGTTTAATGCATCCGTTAACCTATTTACTTTTTAACATTTACCTAATCATATTAAGAAATTACTGTAGCACTATATGATTGCCAAGTTCAAATGATTAACCTTTGGTATTACCACGTTTGGATTTGCTCAGCTGTAGGTACGTTTCATTTTCTGGCTGTCTGCGCATTTCATTTTTTGGCTTTCCTTAGCTGTCCCACATTTCATTTTCTAGTTCTGGTTGTCCCCACGTTCCATATCGGATCGTCGAGGGTGAAGACTATGACAGTGTGGTGGGAAGGCCATTACTATGGGCTCGGGGCAAATCATCAAGGGATTAATATAACCTATAGAGGGCGTTTAGGGTTGTGGCCATTAACCTGCAAGAGAAATCTTTGGCATCGCTTCTCAATGTTCATCAGCCACGGTTTTGAGTGGTTGTACAAGTTGTGATGTAAAGGGTGAAGGTCAGCCCTACCTCAATGTGATTAATAATAAATGTAAAAGATAATTAATCTAGATAATATTAATTATAATTATAATTATAATTATAATATGACTTAGAGAGGTCGGCCCTGTTGAGCCAATAAACACTTCAGTTGATAGGACGAGTCTAATAAAAGTAAAGGGAAATTCCCCATTGTGGAATCATATCATTCAAGTGAGTTTGGAAATTTCAGCAAGTAGATTTACTTGAAAAAAGTGTGCAGTGCGCACCTCTCTTGAGCGCTAGTCTTCTAGCGTTTAAGCACCCTCTTGTGTGCTAGGTATTTCTTGGAGCTGAAGGTCTTTCTCTTGAAGAATATAGCAAAGGATTTGGCTGGGTTTTCTTCCCTTGTTGAGAAGGGTTTACCAGGATACATTTTGTGTTCTTGTGCATCGTGCTTCTTCTTGTGATATTGATTGCTGCAACATTTATGGTTATAGTTAAATGATAAAATGGAATAAACTTCATGCTTAACCTAGCTTATTGAAAAATAAACATGGTATTAGAGCATAGATATTGAAGAACCCTTTGCACAAGCTACAAGATTTTATTAGTCATCCCTCCTCTTCTGCAGAACTATACGACCCACTTAGGGTTTCCAGAAAATTACGTATGACCTCCTTATCAGTGGTGATTCATCTCTTAATACTTGGACGTTGGGGCTATTTTTGGCATAGAAGAGTATGACCTTTTCCAGTGCATCTCCTGAATCTCTCAGAACAAAATTTCGAGAAATTTTGATTTTTGGACCTAGGGTTTCAAGGGTGCCGAAAATTCCTGTAGAATATTAATTCTAGGGTTTCTTAAGAAACGTTTTTCTTGAATGAGCAAGCACCTCAGTGATACTACCAAATTGATTATTGGCAATCATAATTCCAAATAATCCAAGATTTCTAATTCAACCTAATCATTATTTTTTCAAAATTCAGTCAGCAAGTGTTCGAAGAAACCGATCAAATGAAGAACAGAACATTAGTAGAATATAGGCTTGATGGAACAAGCAACTTCAGCCCATGGAAATCAAAGATTCTAGTCACTCTTGAAGAATATGACCTCTTGGATGTAACAACTAAAACTCTACCATACAGATATACCGATATATAGAAGAAGATAAGAAAAGAAGAAGATGTGAAAGCAAGAAAAATAATCATCTACTCAGTAAGAGATCCCCTCTTGCCCCATATTGCCAATCTGAAGACAACATATGATATGTATAAAATGTTAAAAGGAATGTTTGAAAGTGACAACACTCTCATATCTCTTACCTTAAAGAACCAACTTCAAAGTATCAACATGACGAAGGATGACACAATTGCACTCTTCTTTATGAAGCTATTAGAGATTAAAAAATAGTTAGAGACCATTGGGGAAATTATGTCTGACAGAGAACTTGTCTTAACCACTCTCTAGAATCTTCCAAAATCATGGGAGCCTTTCATTCAGAGTATCAGTGGAAGAGAAGCTCTACTAACCTTTGAGTGTCTATGGACAGATTGCACTCAAGAAGAACTTAGACTTAGAAATAGAGGAGTGGAATATTCCTCAGAAGAAAATCATGCTCTTGCACTTCATACAAAGAAGGGAGGAAATTTCAAAAGAAATATCAGGAAACTATTTAAGGGTGAAAAGTCTTCATCCAATCCAGGTTATCAAAGAAGAGATGTTTCATAAATTCAGTGCTTCAGATGTGACAAGTATGGACACATTGCAAGAAATTGTCCAACCAGGAAGAAGGCAAGACAATGTGCTTCCACTGCTGACATTGATCCATATCCACCTCAAAAGAGTGAAGAGAAGAGAGAGGAGAAGTACTTCCTCTAAAAAGACATGACTAGAACTAGGTAAATCAATTGATCTCTAATTTTATAATTGATTGCATTTTTTAAATAAATGAAGAATATTATTCCTAGTACGGGAGCTCTCAAGATTTTGACCATTATCCCTAGTATGGGAGTCCAAACCATATTTAATTTGTTCATCATACAAGAACAAGAAGAAACAATGTTTCCCTTGAAGAAGAGATATCTTTTCAAAGATCCAGAGAATACCAGATAGTGATTAACAGTGAGACAATTCCTTTTTCCCCCTTCAGTAGTTCAAAGGGAGACATACATTATTCCAGTTGATCCAGTTGATCTAGTTGATATGTTCTGAGATATTGCAATAGGGAATAAAAGAGTTACCTAGATTCACTCTACAAGAGGCAGAGAAACATACAAGCCTCTCAAGGCACATCCCGAGAAAGCAAAAGAGATTTCCGAGCTATTCTTCAGTCATGAGCCACTTCATTGATGTTGAGCCTCCTTGTCTTAGAGAAGCAACAAGAGAACAGGTATGGAAAGATGCCATAATAGAAGAATACTAGTATATCTTAAAGAATGATGTATAAGATATTATTTAGGGACCAGAAGGGAAGTCCATGATAACTTCTAAGTGGATCTATAAGATCAGGCATGTAGTTTATGGAAGTGTCAAGAAATACAAAATGAAATATATAGCCAGAGGTTTCTCACAAAAAAAGGGAGTTGTCTATGATGAGAAACTTGATCTAGTAAACCCGATACACTTCCATCCGTACTACCATACATGAGTTGGCAACTATATCAAATAGATAGATTCTTGATGAGTTTGGATTTTAGCAAGAGTGTTGTTGATCCAAACCTATATCATTACAGTGTTGGTGACGAGAGCTTGATTTTGATGACTTATTCAAAAAGACTTATTGTGGAATACAACTAATCCTTGACTTCTAATTTCGAGATGAAGAGTCTGAGTATAATTTACTACTTCTTAGGACAAGAAGTATGACAGAGGACCGATAAGATTTTCCTGAGTCAAGGAATATATACAGTGAAAATATTAAAGAAGTTCAGTATGACAGAATGAAAAATCCACCATGATGGATTTAAAGAAGAAAGATTCATGATGATTCAGATGAGACTGATCCATAGTCGATTGGATCACTGATGTATCTAGTTAACACCAGATTTGCTTCATGCAATGTAGTGTATATGCTTAGTCAACCAGGACAGACTCAGTAGACAACAACAAAACATGTATTGAGATATATACAAGGTTGATCTAGATTTATGCAGGAACACAAAATAATACACAAATAACCATGAATACAAAGATCCAGCGGAAATAACACTTCATTTCATTAATATCAAAGAACTGAAATTTGTTTATAGACTGAATAAAAATAAACTAGTTAGGGTGATGGTAGCTTATCTCTGAGAAGAGATGTGGCACCTACAGGGCTTTGAAATATTTGTTCCAATTAGGCTCAAAGGCCTGTCTATTATTGAGAAAAAATGGAAAACCTAAACATCCAAAAAAATGAACCCTAGGAGACAAAACACTAGAATATGGGCCCCGTCGGGTTAAATTGGTGCATCAATTTCCCAGGGTCGTAACTTTGGCATACTCTCTCCGTTTGAAGCATATGATACATCGTTAGAAATATCTATCCGAGGACTACAATTGTTGGCAGAAAAAGAAAATATTATGATTATGTTTCTCGACATTTCCCAAAAAATGTCATTTAGTTCCTCAAAACGACTCCGAAAGTTCTGGACCAAAAATAGTAAATTGTGCTACAATTAAGGAAACTAAAAAACTGAAAGAAACAATGGTGGGGGTCCAAGTGGAATAGGCGGGTGGCCACCAATATCCACCTGGATCATTCCTCCCCCCTTAGGAAGCAATGGTCCTCATTGCATTGAGTTCGTCCATGAGATGAGGAAACTTCTGCTGAACTTGGTCCCTGGTGAGCCACTTGACCTGGTGAAGGAGTTGTCCTACTTTGACAACTCGATACAGCTAGATCCTCTACTAGCGGGTGTTATTGATCTGTGTCTCCATAATCCGATCAGTTGTGGCTTGTTCCATGCAGTATCAGTTTAACCCTATTTGTGTGAGTTGTTCTGCCAAGTTAGATGTGTCCAGTAGAGGTGGAAAGTAAGGCCGAAGGTAGTCCACATTGAACATTGGGTTTAGACCAAGGAATGCTGGGGTACTAAGCTAGAAGGAATTGTCCCCTATGGCCTTCGTGATGGTTTATGGCTCATATCATAGTGGGTGAAGCTTGCGGTGGGGTCCAATGAGGCGCTCATTCTGCAAATGTAGCCACACTTTGTCACCCACCTGGAAGTTGTGTTGCACTCGATGTTGATCATGTCATTGCTTGTACTTAGCATTGGCTCTGTCCAATATTTCATGAACATATTGGAAAATTTGTTGAATGCGCTCAATGAAGTTGTTCGCCTTGGCAGCTTCAGACTGGACATGAGCCGAATCAGCCTGAGTAGCTGCAAATGTTATGGCTACATCAATGGGACATAGTGGCTAGAATCCAAAGCCCACCTGAAAGGGGTTGTGATCGATTGAGCTCTGGAGGGTCTGATTATAGCTATGTTGTACATAGGGGAGGCTCCCATCCCATCTGCGTGGATGCTTTCAGTTGTACATGCGCAAAATGTGTACGATCATCCTGTTGACGACCTCTATCTGGCCATCAGTTTGGGGATGGAAAGTTTTGGACTTGGTGAGCTTGGTTTCCAACATTGACCAAAGGTTGGACCAAAATGTACTAAGGAACCTGCTGTTCCAATCTGAGATGATAGACTGTGGGATCCCAAAGTGTACCCACACTCATTCAAAGAAGATTTTAGCAGTGGCTTCTGCAATGATATTCTTCTTATAGGCTGCCATAATGGCGATCTTCGAGAATCTGTTGACGAACACTAAAATACAGTAGTTGCCATTCTTAGTAGAATGAAGACCCGACATGTAATCCATGGAGATGGATTCCCAAGGTCGACTAGGGGTAGGCAGCGGAGTATAGAGGCCTTGCTTCTTGATTGTCGGTTTGACAATGATCCAAGTAGTGTAATATCTGATGTACTTCCTGACATCCTATCGAAGGTTTGGCCAATAGAAATAATTTTGGAGTATTGCCACTATTTTCTTAGCCCCGAAATTCCCAGCGACCCGACTATAGTGCGCTTCCCAAATAATATTGGTATGCTCGCTTGAAGGAACACAAAGGTGTCCCAGGTGACATAGTAGTGCATCCTGGAGGTGAAAATTTGGAACTCAGTTACCCTCCAAGAGCGTCTTATATGTGTGGATGAAATCTGGATCGCTCTCGTAGAGAAGTGACCAATGAGAAGTCTCGTTCCCACAAGATTTGAGCACTGTGGTTATCACCACGATCGATGGTCAGTCGAGGCAGTCTACAACATTATTGGTGCTACCCTTCTTGTACTTGATGTTCAAATGAAACTGTTGCAGATATGTGGACCACTTTTGATGGTGATCATTCCGCAACTTCCCTTATGTCTGTATGAACTACAGGGGTTGGTGGTCTATGTAGATGATCGTTTCCTTCCCTAAAATGTAATGCTTCCATTGTGGGCATGCCTGCACAATGGAATACATTTATTTGTCATAAGTGAAATACTTTCGGACTGTGTCAGATAGTGTCTCATTGTTATATGCCACTGGATGCCCCTATTGAGTAAGAACTGCCCCAATAGCATAGTCAGAGGCATCTATCTCGATATCGAATGGTTGTTGCAAGTCTAGTAATGTGAGCACTGGGGTGCAACAGAGGCGATGTTTCAATTCTGTGAACGCCTTCTTTTTAGATTGACCAAAAGAATTTTTATTTTTCTCCTCCCTTGGTGATTTGAATCAAGGGCCAAGTGATATGAGAGAATCCCAACATGAACCTACAGTAGAAATTAGCAAGACCCAGAAAGCTGCGAAGCTCTGTTAGAGTGGTCGGGGCTGGCCAATCCTGGATGACTTGGATCTTGGTTTGATCCACATGCACCCCACGCTCATCAATAATGTATCTCAGATACTGAACCTGGGTCATGCCAAAAGTGCACTTCTCCAAATTGGCACACAAATTGTGTTTTCGCAGTGTTTGGAGGACCTGTCGGATGTGGTGGAGGTGCTTTTCCCAAGTCTGGCTGAAGATCAGGATGTCATCCAAGTACACTACTACAAATGTGTTGGTGAATGGCCGCAAGATGTCGTCCATCAAACACATGAAGGTTGTGGGAGCATTCTTCAACCCGAAAGGCATGACCAACCATTCGAAAAGGCCCTCCTTGGCTTTGAAGGAAGTCTTCCACACATCGGACAGTTCGATTGGTACCTGGTGATACCCGAAATTCAAGTCGATCTTTCTAAAATATTTTTCCCCTTTGAGTTGGTCCAGAAGGTCATCAATCCATGGGATCGGGTACCTATTCCGAATGGTGATTCTGTTCAGTTCTCGATAGTCAATACAAAGTCTCCAAGTCCCATCCTACTTCTGCACCAACATGATTGGGCTCCCATAGGGCGTTGAACTTGGCCGGATGTGACCTTTATGCAACAGCTCCTGAATCTGTCGCTTGATTTCATCGTTCTCTACAACAGATCACCGACAGATCAGTCCATTGGGAAGCGATGCACCTGGGGTCAGATCGATGGGGTGATTGACCTGACAGTGCATAGGAACCCTTGCAAGTGAGGTGGTACTCCTCCATGACCTTTTCCATTTTTTATTGTCGTGTGGAGGAGCCATGTATGGAGGTCATGGAAACGATCTTCTTCTTTCCCTAAGGGCAGATCACCAGGAAAACAAATTTCTTGATTTGGGAAATTAGCTTACTACATTGTTTTGCAGTAACCAAAGAGATAGCAATAGGCGGTGGTACCTCTGGTATCCTGTACAACTTATTTCCCAAGGTAACAATAACAACGCGAGGTCAAGATTCATACATAGCATGTCGCTTCCACAAGTATGGTTGGCCTAATAATACATCACAAACATCAAGAGGACCAATGTCACATAATACCTCATCAGTGAAGGGCTTGATGTTGTAGGGAAGGCGACATTTTTGGCTGATGCAGAGATCCTGTGCTTGGTGAAGCCACTTGATGGTGTACAGTTGTGGTTGTGTTGTGGTCAACAAGCCAACCACTTCATGACCTCTGCTGAAATGAGGCTCTTTTGGCTCCCGCTGTCGATGATGAACTATAGCGGGGAACCCTTTAGCCACATCTGGGAGTGCAAGAGACGCTCCTCCTCCTCTGTATCTTTCTGTTCTTCCTTTGGGATCTTCATGGTGGAAACAATGGTGTTAGGATCCGCATTGATAATCTGATTCCCTCTTTCATTCCCCTTCTTGGGTTCTAATTCAGTGTCAGATCATGCATCTGATTCAGAAGGCCTCGTCTCGGCCACCAATAACTGTTTGGCCTAACACTCACTTGTGTTGTCAGTGGGGCTCTTATGGAACTCACACCACTTTCCCGTGTCCTTCAGCTTCATGGTATTGTTCTTTGCTTGTGGCTTTGGCAAGTTGTCCTGAGCCGCCATGCCTTGGATTTATCCTTTTCTCTACAGTTTGGGGGCACCTTTCGCTTTATTTTGATTCGCAGATCCAAAGACTCACTTCTTCTGTTTGAATTTCTTCTCAATCTTGGAAGCATATCGGTATGTCATACCAAGTAAGGAGATGTCAATGAACTCCATTTCCTCCTGAATGTCTCTGTGTAGACAACTGCGGTACTTCAACACCAAATGGTTCTCTGAATCTTTGATACCCAACTTTGTGCATAGGGTATGGAATAGATTTATCATCTCATGCACATCTTGATCCCTTTGCTACTGTAGCGTAGTCCATTGTATGTACTTTTCCTCATAGCTCCCCACGGGATAATATTGTTCCTCGATGGCATCTTGGAAATAATTCCAAGTGGGTACGACCTAGACAAAGGAGGGTTCCTCCTCATCGTTTTTCTCATAGTAGGTTTCCCACTAGTCCTTGACATGGGGGGTGACCTTGAGCAGTGAAAAAATAATCTTCTCCCAGTCCGGTCAGTGGATCATTGCAGTTATGTGAAGTATTTCTCTCAACTTACAAACCTGAGAGAAAGCCCCTAAGAAGGGTACATGGTTCCTGCCTGAGACAGGACTAGGAATGTAGATATGACCTCCTCCAGTTAGAGAGTTGAGAATAACTCCAGATGAATATCAAGTGGGAAAGGTGACCTGTTGATTTGGATGTGCCTATTTCTGAGCACAAGGTGAAAGTGTGAAATCCCAAAGTGTTGGATGCATCGTCATGTGAACATAAATGAAGATGATGTATTAGCCTCCTCTGAGCAGCAAAGTTGATGAGAAGACTCCATATGATTCTACTATGTGATGCAGTGAGAAAGTAGATCTTTAGAGTGGACTAGCACATGTGAACGTGTGAATATCTGGTTCTTATGTGTAATGTAGTGAACCAAATATATGACATCCCTATGGATGTGCCCCTAGCGGATGAGCACTAGCAGGTGTATTAGATCCTTTGTTGTATATTGTTCAAGAGTCACACCTGCCTGTAACCCTAATTGTAATGTAAAGGGTACAGGTTGGCCCTACCTCAATGTGATAAATAATAAATGTAAAAGATAATTAATCTGGATAATATTAATTATAATAATAATAATAATAATATGACTTAGAGAGGTCGGCCCTGTTGAGCCAATAGACACTTCAGTTGATAGGACAAGTCTAATATAAGTAAAGGGAAATTCCCCATTGTGGAATC
>JZKD02S0154676.1:689666-714657 GCA_000966675.3 Picea glauca | reverse complement strand
TGACCTCTGCTCCATTCCATAGCACCGCAATACCCCCGGAGGTACCGACCGAATCAAGTGTCAAGACTTCATACTGTAATTTCAAGGAGTGTAATATTGTCTGCAACTTCTGTCCTGAGACTTTAGTTTCTTGCAATAACATAACCTGGGGTTTCTCGGCTTGCAATTTTGCTTTTAGATGTCGATGTTTGCCTTTACTGTTAAGGCCTCTAATATTCCAGGAGAGTACTTTCATTATAAATTTTTGGGTAGTTGTTGGAATACCGTTGTTAACGGTATTATCTTGCCCGTGTTTATCAGCATTTCGCCAACTAGCTGTATGGATTCTTGCAAGGTTGGCCTTCCTCTTTTTTTTGCTTGCTTGGGAGGGGGAGGCATCTCTTTTCCTGGATGTTGTGCTTGGGTTTCCATCTTAGCCTATTCTGAAAGATAGTGTTCAAAGGTTTCCTTATACAAATGTTTCTCTTCCACTGGTATGAATCGGTCATCAAGGTTTCTCCATTCAAACAAAAGACGCCTCATCAGTTTCTCATCAGTTAAATTAGCATAGTTGTTAACTGGCGGTTGAGAACGTTTAAAGGTATCTGTTGAGAATATTAAAAGAAAAGCTCGAAAATGAAATGCACTATGCTCATCTAATAGCGAGCCAATAAAGGTATTGGTTGAGAATATTGAAAGAAAAGATCGAAAATGAAATGCTCTATGCTTACCTAATAGCCAGCCAATAAAGTAAACAGGTTAACGGATGTATTCAAAAATACAAGGAAGTTATGAAGAGGAAATCACATTCATTAATTAATTTGAGAGGACGACTAAACGGATGTATTCAAAAATACAAGGAAGTTATGAAGAGGAAATCACATTCATTCATTGATTTGAGAGGACGACTAAGAATATGGCATCTTCATTAATAATAATATAAAATACATGGATAAAGTTATTAAATTATTGAACTAAAATTACGTTATAAAAGGTTCTAAATATGCAGTAAATAACTATAAATATTTAAACTATATATTATATAAAAAAATAACTATAAATATTTAAACTATGTATTATATAAAATTTGGAATCTGTTATTTGTAATTTTTATTTATAAAATACATGGTTGAAGGTATTGGATTATTTCACAAAAATTAAGTTATAAAATATTTCAATTATGTATTAAATAAAAAATTTTAACTATGTATTAAATAAAATTATAAATATATTATCTATAATTTTTTATTAAATTATAGATAATTTTATTTAGAAGGTGTGCTTTAGTCCATTTTGTTAAACGAGTGACAACAAATTTGCCGGATTGAAGATTTATGCGGGAGGTCAAACTGAATCACCACTTAGTAACCTAAGAAAATTGGATCCAACCGTTTATAAATTAATTTAATCGGTGGAAGTCGTGATATAAATTTGGGTAGAAACCCTATCCAACGAGAAGCAAGACAATCCATGTCCCGAGCAACCGGAAAAGTAAAAGAGATCGAGCCACGTGGAGGTGTTTCATTGGTGGAGGCATTAGACTGGTTTCTTTGGTAGAAGGGTGGGTTGCAACAAACCCTTGACCGGTTTCTTTGGTAGAAGGGCCGAGTGAAAGCCCTTGGAGGCCATGAAGACTGTATGAAAATCTCGTTTTGAAACCGTACATGGTGAAGGTACTTATTCCCAAAAAAATATATACGCCCATTTGTTTTGGATGGTGAAGAAATATAGTTTGAAAGACTTATATTTTTTTTTAAAGAAAAGTGGAGTATAAGAGGGTGGGATAAAAACAATTTTTGTTTGAGATAAATATATATTTAAAAAGATTAAGAGAGGGATGGTTATTCATATATATTTACTCGATGGTTTATTGCTGAAATAATTTAATTGGTTTGTGTTAAAAGTTTTGGTGCTAATATAATGGTCAAAGACTCGAATGATGATCTGTTGGTGCAACAAGGATTGCATAAGGCATTGACATGCATGAAAAAAAAAGCAGTTTTATGGAGAAAAATAGAGGATCTATATAAGAGAGCTCTCAGTACCATTTGACTATGTCTTGTAGATGATGTTATGTTCAATATCATTATATAAGAAAAAAAAACAGTTTTATGGAGAAAAATGGAGGCCTTTATATGATGAAATATTTGACTAACTGAATCTACTTGAAGAGGAAACTGTACAGTTTACACATGAAAGAAAGTACACAAAATTGTCGATCATTTAAATGTTTTCAATACCTTGATTTGTTAATTAACTAGTATGGATGTAAAATACAATGATGAGGGCAAGGAAATCATGCTATTGTGTTCATTGTTTGAATATTGGGATCATTTAGTCACATCTATGTGATTTAGCACAATAGACACCATTGAATATGATATTGTTTTGGGAGCTCTGTTGTCTAAGGAGGTGCGAAGAAAATCCAGTTTAGAAACCTCAACACTAGAAGCAATGGTGGTTATCGGTCGGTCCATAGAAAGGGGGGAGGATTTAAGCAGAACATCCTGGGATAAGTCAAAGGGAAGAAAGGGTAAGGGTAAGGGAAGATGTTGGTACTGTAACAAATTAGGGCATCTTAAGAAAGATTGTTGGAAAATGAAATAATCCAAGAATGACTCCAAAATGGAAGCAAATCTGGTTGAATCAAGTTCAGTTGTGGTTGATGAAGTTTTGTATTTTTGTAGTATCTCACAATATTAAGAAGAATGGTTGTTAGATTTGGGTGCTTCCCATCACATGTGTTTACATATAGGTTGATTTTCATCTTACCAATCTATAAATGACGATGCTCATTTTATGGGAAATGTTATTTCTTGTAAGATTGTTGGGATCGAGAGAATTAAGATTAAGATGTTCAATAATATTGTAAGAATGTTGACAGATGTTAGAGTCCATGTACCAAAAATTTAAAATAATTTTATTTATTTGGGAGTTTTGGATTTTCGTGTGTATAAATATGCAGGTCAAGGTAGGGCATTTAAAGTGTCCAAGGGAAGTTTCGTGGTAATGAAAGATACAAATATTGGGAACCTTTACAAGCTAGAAGGGAGTACTGAAATAAGTGAAGAAATGGTGATATCTCTAGAAGAAAGTTCATCTACTTGTTTATGGAATCAACGACTTGGCCATATGAGAAAGAAAGGGTTGCAAATACTGGAAAATCATAATTTACTTCCAAACTTAAAATCTTTGAATTTTTATAAATTTAATATCTCTATTGGTCATGGTGATGAAGTTAAGGGATGTAGATTGTGGGATCCTACTTCCCACAAAATAATCATTAACAAAGATATGTACATGGAATAATTAGAATTTGTTCAATCTTGCAAACAGAGATTTGTTTGTAAACTTAGGGAATCATTGTATGGCCTAAACGTACCCAAGAAATGGTACAAGATGTTTGGTTCTTTCATGGTGAGCTGAAATTACTTAAGAAGTAAGTATAATAATTGTGTTTACTTTGAAATTTTGGAAAATGGTACATTCATTATCTTGGTGTTATATGTTGATAATGTGATTGTCACAAGCCAAACCATGGTTGAGATCAACAGGTTAAAGGCTCAATTGACTTGGATGTTTTAGATGAACAATCAAGGAACAACAAAACAAATATTGGGCATAGAGTACACAGAGACGGGCATAATGGCAAGATGTGGTTTTCGCAACAAAATTCTATGGAGACTATACTGATGGGGTTCACTATAAACATTGTGAAACTAGTAAATATCACTTTATATTTCCATTATAAGATTTATTCAAGTTTATGTCCTAGTAGTAAGGAAGAAAAGAATTATATATCTCGTATATTGTATGCTAGTGCAATAAAAAGGTTGATGTTTTTTATGGACTGTAAAAGACTAGATATTCCATGTATGCAGTTGGCGTTGTCGGTGGACACATGGAAAATCCAGGTAAAAATCATTGGGAATGTGTTCTTCGTTATCTTATAGGCATGAGTATCACCTACAATGGTTGAAGTGTTTTAGTGAGTGGTTATGGTGATTCATATCTTTCAAGAGATTTAGACAAGAGGATATCTACCTCAGATTATGTCTCGCATGAATGCAAGGATCTCTTAGGTAAATTTGGACAAGTACAAGATAAGGTGTTCCATAGTATTCAAAGTGTTTTGAATTTGACTAACATCCCAACATATCAAAATGGGACAAGCATAATTTTGTAAGTCAATTTATTGATGCAGGTGGAGTAGTCCATACTTGAGAAAATTGTACAGACATGTTCATGAAACTAGTATTGTTGGAGAAGCTGTGGTGGTGTTTGGATTCTCTTAGATTGCATAAAAGGTTATGAATGAAAATGGGAAAGGTAATCAAGTAAATTGTTGTCAAGCTGGAGACTGTGGAATGATTTCAAATCGATCTGATGTATTGGATATTTATGCGGGAGCTCAAACCAGATCACAACGTATTAACCCAGGAAAATTGGATCCAGTTGTTCATAAATTAATTCAATCGGTGGAAGCTCTGATATAAATTTATAAACCATAGAGACAAAAAATGAGTCATGGACAATCATCATGCTCCTGAGATTATGTAATCTTTTGAATTGGTCAATAAGAATACTAATTGCCATTGTCCCATGGATGTTTCCCTACTAAGGGTTTTTACACATAAAATTGTTGTGTCTCTTGTGTGATCTCTTTTTTTTTTTGCTATAAATTCTCTTGTTTTTGCTTCCCCTACACAACATATTTGGAATTTTATTTTACGGTGGTGTTTTAATAGTTCAAATTATTAATGATGAATTACTTAATACATGTATTGATTAGAAATTTTTTAATAATCCAAATTATCAAATATATAAGTTTATGGATGTAAATTCATCTTAGTTTGAGATATTTTATATAAGAAAATTTTCAGTATTTTTGGATGTTTGATAGATCATGAGTCAAGATTAAATTAAATTAATGAACTGTTAAACTCTAAAAAATGTTATAAAAAATATTCATATTGTTATTATCTTTATATATAATGTATGTATGTATAACCCCTAATGGAAAATGGAATTATTAAGAATCAAATATCTCCGAATAAAATCACCACAAATGTTATATGGAACAATATAGAAGAACCACACTTTTATTATTATCAAATCCTTATGGTAGGACAACACCATACAATGGATCATATTATGGAAGGGATCCTCTCTTGTTCACTTTCTTCTTCTAGGGGGAATACTCCTATTGAACTACCATTCCAAATACAATAATTCTCAACTTGTTTCATTACACTGCTTGAACCCCTTTATATAGTGCTACAAACCCCCTTTATATGATGTTATCAACCACCTAAGAACATTCTAGAGGAGGAACCTTCTAGAAGTAGAACCTTCTAGTAAGTCATCTTACATTTGTTATATCTAACTACCATAGTGGGCCTTATTTAATAGTATATTGGACCTAGTCCACCTTACATTGAATGGCCTTCATTATTATCACTATGGGCACTCCACCCTCTCCCCCCACTACCTCTCTAGCTACACTACATTCCATCCCCCTTATGAAACTGTTGTCCTCAGAACTTGTTATGAGGGTGTGCAACCATATACTAGAGTCCCATGGACAAGTGTGGACCATAGTGATGAAATATGCAAGAGAAACAGGGTCTCATGTAGAAGTGAGAACCATCATGTTGAAGTAGTCTAACCAACACTGTAAACCTGGGTCCCATACCCAAGAGCTCATGTGAATTCCACACTGAAGATATCAAAACTCAATAGGAATATGATACAAAGGTCTACATTGACCATGTGGATCATAATATGCAGATTCATCCATAGAGTTAGATAGGGTCGAAGATGAATATGGAAATAACGATACTACTGGAGAATATGCAAACTGGACACTGGTAGTCATAACTAGCTCCTGATTTGTCACACTGATGTTCTCTATAGAAAGAGGAATAGAGTCATCAAATAAAATATGAAAGTGGTTGCTATCCCATAAATGACAACTATCCATATACCAATCATCACAATCAGACTTAAAATCTTACCAAGCATAGGATTTTTGATTGTATTCATCCCTAATGGTCAACATAATATACTTTCATTGCCTTGCAATGTTGAGCTCTTGAATATATTTCTCCTGGGTATTTTGCATTTCAAGTTTGATTTCTTGAAATGTTGTCTTGATTGATTCCATGATAAAAGAGAGAATATCCATTGGAAATACCACATATAAGATACCAAAATAAATATCTTAAAATTATCTATCCTATGGAAATGATATGGTATAAATTTGAGCACCTAGATAAAAGTAGTGAGCTCTGTAGTCTCGTCATCATCAGGAAGACCCTAAAAAATGGTTGATTTTGAATTAGAAATATCTTCACGCCCGAAGCTCCAATTTGGGTGATTTGTTTTTTGAAATCTGTTATTTTTTAAAGTGAAACTCAGATCTATAATGTTTTTTGGAAAATTCGGCCCCAACTACTACAGAAATAAAAAAAATCACGCGGATGTCTGTGGAAAAACCCTGAAAAAATGGAAGATTTTAAAATGTTTATAAATTTACTTCCGAGACTCTGTTTCAGGAAAAAAATTTAAATTGGGTGTTTTTTGAGAGAAACTCAAATATACAACTAGTTTCTACAAATTTTGTACCTAAATATATAGAAATCTTTCATAATGTTGCCACCCTCTTTTTTTTCTACGAAAAATCTGCAAAAATAGAAAACAATTTGCCCACAATTCCTGCCAAGGAAAGTGCTCTGATACAACGTTTTAAGAACC
Organism: Picea glauca; assembly: GCA_000966675.3. Taxonomy (NCBI): domain Eukaryota; kingdom Viridiplantae; phylum Streptophyta; class Pinopsida; order Pinales; family Pinaceae; genus Picea; species Picea glauca. The sequence goes on along the minus strand of JZKD02S0154676.1, from coordinate 707,922 downwards.
AAATATCTCTAAATAAAATCAGAACACAAGATATATGGAACAATATAGAAGAACCAAGATTTTATTATTATCAAACCCTTATGGTAGGGCAACACCATACAATGGATCATATTATGGAAGGGATCCTCTCATGTTCACTTGCCTCCTCGAGGGGGCATTCTCCTATTGAGCTACCGCTCCAAATACAATACTTCTCAACTTGTTTCATTACATTGATTGAATCCCTTTATATAATGCTACCAACCACCTAAGAACATTGTAGAGGAGGAATCGTCTAGAAGTATAACCTTCTAGTAAGTCCTATTACATTTATTATATCTAACTACCATAGTGGGACTTATTTAATAGTATAGTGGACCTAGTCCACCTTACATTGAATGGCCTCCACTATTATTACTATGGGCCCTCTACCCCCCCCTCCCCCCCAACTACCTCTCTAGCTACACTACAATTAATGAATTGTTAAACTCTAAAACATGTTATGAAAAATATTCATATTTTTTTTTCTTTATATATAATCTATGTATGTATACCCCCTAATGGGCGAATGGAATGTTGAAGTAATTCAACATAATTTTTTATATTAACGTTATTACTAGGAATTAATCTTGAAGGTGCAAAAAGTATGTCATTATAAGGTTGATGTTTTCTTTGGTCATGACATATCGCAGGGCATCAAATTTTCCTTTTATCGCACCAACCTGAACATCCAAGTTTTGTGAAATGTCACTCAGAAAATAACTTTGGGTGAGAAACATCACATGAGATGAAGTTTTTCTCATTCACCATGGATTACACCAAAAATATTTTTCATGTGATTTGTCACACTACACTGATTTTTCTATCTTAGCGACAACCTTCCCTTTATCGCATCACTCCAAAGTTTCTATCTCCACGACACACCACACAAAAATTAATTTCGTACGATACGTCGCACCACATGGAAAATTATTTTCTATGATATGTTTCTCCACGTGAAAAATAATTTTTTGTGTGATACGTCGTACTACATGAAAATAATTTTACTTGTGAGTTTAATGGGAATGTCAATCAATGTTGTTTTACTTGCGATTTTAATTGGAATGTTTTGAAGAATCCCTTAGGGTTGAGAGGGATGACCATCATAATGCCAAAGAGTGGTAGCATCAGGGGTAAACTCCGGGGAGCCTATCTTTTTCCAGGCCTATTTAGACATTATGCATGTGGATGCACCTTAATTTACAATACACCGACGAGCGATGATGTTTCTAATTATGGCAGGTATCTATAAGACCACCAACGAAGGGAGTCTAAGCTATGAGTTGTCTAAGTTGAAAGTGATGAGGCATGAGTCTGAAGGGTTTAATTCCCCCAATATAGATAATAAGGTCTTTCATTGTGAAGGTTTGTAAAACAACCAAGACTAACATGGTCATAGGGGATTGGGATAATTAATTGATGAGGCTATAACTATATGCGTCCATGGCATATGGGTTATGAGAAACACGTCACATAGGTTCCTGTGGTACCTTGGGGTTTGGTTCACTATTGGGGTGTGGGATCATCATTGAGGGACTTGTTGGTAAGGGAGGTTCATCCAATGTAGTCATAGTGGATTCGAAAGGCATGCAATACTGATAATCGCTCATTTGAAGAAGGATCTCCTCCTTGGATGTGAGAATAACATTATGGGTCATAGTGTTACATGCTTGTGCTTGTCCTGTGTTAGGGTACTAACCTAGGTGATGTGGAGGAGGGCCAATGTCTTGTTGCGTTACTACCATGCCTTCATGGAGGAATAGGTTATGTGATTTTGTTGGTGGGAGTGATTGAGGGAAGTTTGGAGGAGTTGGTGGAACTCCTTGTGCAGTAGGGGGTCTAGAGGTCCTAGAATCCTTCATTCATTTGTAATCAAATATAGGGAATGTGATGAGTATAATGGCCATACTTGCCACATAATGTGCAAAGGAAATTATTTCAAAGGTTGTTGTTCTTTCCCTGTCATGGTTGGGCATTGGTGGTGTCAAGATTTGGTTTTTGATTACCTACGTTAGGATTTCCCCTAGCTAATGGACGTTGTCGATGAGGGTTTCCCCCTTGTCCCTAGTTAAGGTTAGATTTATTTTTAACTTTATTTTTGTTGTTTTTCTGTGTTGTAGGAAAGTTTACCATATTCATATGTTCAAAAGAGTTAACCTATTGGAGGGTTGAAGGTTGGAAAAACTTGACCCCATCCTGTGATTGTCCCTATAGTGGGATCACATTAGATTGTGGGGGCCCAAGGAAGGGATAGTACAAATTTCTCTACTATGGAGGTCTATATGGGGTATATGACATGGAAGGTCCTCCATTAGAACATGTTGTGTATGGAGTTCCTTACATATATCTATGAATCAACATACTTTGTTGGGGTATGATATTCATAAGTTGTGAAGGATTGATTCCTATAACATGTAGGTATGGGGGTGATGAAAAATGTGGGACTAGTGGGGTAAGGTGCAACCATAGTAGGAGGATAGTATGGAACTCCTCCATAATGATTGGTCCCATATGGAGGTGCAACGTTACCATAAGGGTTGATATGGGTCATGGATCCAATGGGACCATCTACAGAGTCAGATGCTCCAAGTTTCTCATGACAAAAAGGGAGAGGTCTTGGAGCATTGGGAAACACTGTGTAGAGATACCCAAACTGCGAATAATTTAAGCCGAAGTGGCGGGATTTGATGATGGCATATTCTTTATTTTGTGGCATTTTGGTAGCCACATCTTTGGTAATATGTGGAACCAAATATTTGAGGAACCAATCTAGGCATAACTCTGGAGTAGTTGCAATTTTAAATAGGCCCCAACATCAATGTCATTTGTGGATATGATCCACGATGTGGGTAGAAGTGGTTGAACATAAATCTAACACAGTTTATAAGCCCGTGTCATGATATGGTTGAATATGAAAGAAGGTTAAGAAATCCTTGGATAAAGATGTCAAGTTCACATGGGACCCTAAGGTTTCGTCCCTGTGTCAAATCGTGTATTGACCAGTTAAGGTTCTTTGGAATATATGTAGACAAACATAATCATATGTGATGTTAGTGGATGGGAACTAAAGGTCAAAAGTCATGACATGGTTAGCAGGGTCTTCAATTGATTTTCCCTCAAATTTATGAATATCCGATGGAATTTTGGTGGGCATAGCTAGCCATGTGGGATTATGTAAAATTGGGTCATTGGTAAGTTTCGTCAAATATAGTAGATTCAACAAATCCAAATATGGCAGTTGTTGTGGTATTTCCATGGTGTGTGATTCTTTACAGCCACTTCTTGAGGAGGAAGGACTATAAAATCGGGTGGTGTGACCAAAAATTCCAAGCATGTGAAACCAAGAAAGGAGGAACTGATAACCATTTCTCTCTTGGTGAGTGACATGGTGGTATTGGGGATGAGGTAAGACTAGGAATACCTCCCAAAACTAGGGGAATGCCTTGCAATATTTTGAGGCGTCAAATATTTAGTGGATCTCTTATGATTATGGACTAGCAAATAAGTGTGTGATTTTGGTAAATTTGAGAGAAACTAAATGACAAGTGATTTTGTAAAAAACAATATGGCCTACTTTAACTTAGAATTAATAGTTGCATATGTTTAAGAAATAAATGAACATAATACACATGTATATAGCAATTGTAAAGTAAAATGTTGGTTATGTAGGTTAGGGCATTATCCACATGGGGGATGATAAAAAAAAATGCATGTTTCAGATAAGTGTATTGTCCTTCCTCTCTAATTTCACTGGGCCTTCCAAGAGAGATCAATGGTGGGGTCTCAAGCCACCAATGGAGAACTATTCAAGGTATGAAAAATCAGTGATAATGAGGGGTAAAGGGGGCATATCCCGAAAGAACTAGTGATATTTCCCAATATCCACAAAAAAATTGATTTAGGTGCAATTACATCCCACAATCGCCACCTATCTAGACAATCCTAGGTTTTTGCCACTAATCTACCTCAGTTCAGTGCATCGAGGGACACTCGGCCTAAGAAATCAGTCATAAGCTAGGTAACCTCACAAGATTTGGGTGGCTCAAGATGGCATGAACGAAACAACCAAACCTGGACACTTACCCCTTCACATGTATCTCCCTGCCTTATGACATAAGAACACTTGAATTGGATAATTTTAAGTTCCCTAAACAGTGAACCACTGAGTTTTCAAAGAATGAAAAATAGATAACGAGAGGTTTTTTGGATACCTAGCCCTGAAATATTAACTTAGACTAAAACATTCTTTTGTGACCTCATATGGAGGATTTTTGTGAGTTGTTAAGGCTTTGTTTTAAAAATATTTTGAGATTGGGGCCATGGACCAGCCTTGTTCCTTAACGGTGTGAAACAATGTCAACTGAGAACATGTAAGTCTCTCATAATTCTCCTATATCACTTATGGGAGCAAGGAGAAGAGCATACTAAGAGTCATATGAAATTTTGAATGCATAAGGATGTGTGAATGTGTTGTGTGCAAGAAGTGAATGTGAACAAAAGATAGTGGTTATGTTTGTAGAATGTGGACGTCACGGGGTCCTTTACTTGTTAATTCAACCATAGAATTTGGAAAATCCTTGCAAAATTGCAAAATTGGAAAATACTTCCTAAGTGTTTTTCTTATGAAAATGAAACTATCCCAGATTGTATGATGATATGGAAATTTGGGGTCCTTACAATAGTTTAGTTCCAATGTTGTAAAACAAAACTATGAGGTGTTGATATGGTCATGGCCTCACCTAATGATTGATGTGATTTGCAAAAAGAAAAAACATGGAAACAAAAATATAAGATGTGTACATGTATGGGGTGCTTACTTAATATTTTTTTTTTATTTCCTATGTTTCTTAGATGCAAGGGGGATGAAAAAATGACTTATGAAACCTGTTATGATTCACTAAGATCACATGAGGGAGTGCGAGGTTAAAAGCATAATAACATGTGAGAAATAAATTTTCTTGGTCCCGAAAAATAAAGAAACAACAGATTGATGAAATAACTCTAACTAAGAGTTCAAATGCCTAACTAGCCATCCCTGTCATATGATAATAGAAATGATGGTTCATTTTATCCTCCTTAATTAAACTAGATGAGCTAATCAAAATTAGAACAATGGACTCGAAAGAAGGGGTCTCTAGCTTAAAAAGTGCAAGAATTTAAAGACTAAACCCCCACAAGGAAGGGGGATGAGGGCCGCCCTTAACCTAGGAGAAAAGTAGATCAGTGTGGATTTGATGAACAACTTGTGTCTTTATTAGTGCTAACAGTGAAAAAATTGAATGGAGTTACAATGCTAATCACAAACCTCAATGCAGTTGTTTCTGCGAAAGTCACGTGGAGTCTGCAAAATGACATAAAACTGAGAAATTGGTGATTTTTGGAGAGTTTAGGGCCTAAATTCCCAAAGTGGACATCTAGAAAAACCAATTGGATGACCTACAAAACCAAAGAGGTGAGAGAGAGGGTTCTAGCCACATACAAAGGGAGAATTCAATTTTAGAACCCTAATGGAGTCGTCATATGTTTCAGACTGAATAGACCATGTGTGTGCGCAAACAACAATCCAAATGTCACCATAGGTAGTTAGTGACACAACACGCTAGTTCATAGTTTAGCATACATAGTAAAAAAGTGTAAACATATGCATGAACAAGTGCATAAACAGTAAGATGCGACGAGAAATTGAAAACACAAGGAATTGTTACGAATGGAATAGATCTTTGATTGAGAACACTGCAGAGGCAGTGGAAGTACAAATTGTCTATCTTCTTCCTCCTTGGGAGGGATCTTGTCCTTCCTAGACATAAACTCTCTTATTCTCTCTGGTAAGGATGATGATATCAAACAATGAACTGAGTTCTCGAGTGGAAAGATGCTCAGTTCTTCTAACAACTTAAGTTATTAAGCGATGGATGGAATTGGGGGTAATAAATGGATGCTCTGGTGCACAATTCAACAACATAACTTTACACCATTTTTATATGTGTCTTTTGTATGCAAAACCTAGACTTCATTAAATAGCCTCTTCCCAGCGTTTAATCTAACATGTTTCTTTTTTTATGTATTAATGGGGATAATATAAGTGGTGGAGTAATCCCTAAGTTAGGTTAAATTGAATTGCAGGGTCGGATTTGTGATCGGTGGGATGTGAGTGTAGGCAATGTCATGAATGCGCTTGCCCCATTTGAGAAATTGTGTCATCACCCAAAGGGTGTGAACCTTGTTTTTCCCAATCAGTGCAAATCCTTTTATGCAAAGTCACGCTAATTGTGTTGATAGCGCAAATTATCTCTTGGGAAGTCGTGTTGAGTCCTTGTTAGCGTGACTTTATTAGCGTCTAGAGGACGTGTTTAGACTTCCAAGTTATGTCATTAGGGTATCGTGATTAAAATGACAATATGGAAACAATCTCTTCATGGTGTACTACTAGAAGTATGTCAAGTTTCCACCAATGGATAAATGCATCATACCACTCGACTTAATGAACCAATCTCAATTCCTATTTTTTTTTGAAGTGAATATTTTTCCCATGACAATGACTATTTTAGGACACTTTTATTGGGTTTTATTGATAAATGACATTTATTGTGTGGTTATTTTTTCCAAGATGACGACTAACTTGAGACATTTTAATGGATTTGTTGATAAATGCCATTGATCAATCACTTAGCTTACGTATTTAAAATTAGAGATAAATGAGATCATTGTAGGCTAAAATCTTTATGTTTTGGCTTTTTTGGGGAATATTATTCATTTAATTTTGGCTGAAATCTCGTGAAAAATTGTTGGATCTACATATTTGGGTGGTTAAGTATTTATAATCTGAGTGCCCCAAGGTTTTTTCAGGACGTTGAGTCTATTTATGTGTTTGAAAATGCAATTTAAACAATAGTCTGGTAAAAAATGCCAAAAACATAGAATGTTTAGACAACGCCAAATACAACCATATTAATTATTGTTAGGTTCCACTAGATTTCATACTAAGGTTTACATCAAAGATCACGATGCAAAACAAATGGATATGAAATATTCAATCCATGTCAAAGACTAAAAAGTTAAAATGAGTAGATGGTCCTAGAACATTGTTGCACTTTTTTTTTATTATTAAGTAACATCAATTAAATCGGTTTCATAAATTAAAATCTAAAGATGTAATACATTTATGTAGCCATTGGATATATAAATCTTTGATCCCTTTGTATGTGAGTTATGATTAAGTCTATACAATTTGAAGACATCATATAATTGAAATCCACCAACTCCTTATCTAGGCATCCTAAATGTTTACTAGAACAATTTGGAACTAAAACGATCATCATCTCCATGTCATGTTTACAAAAAGGATAAAATGTGATCAAAGAAATACATGTAACAATTCAAGGAGTTTAAAAATAAAAACACATACATAGAGTTGAAAATAATTGAATAAATCAATCAAGAGAAGGGAAATATATTAACCAACCATCTAATGTAATCACAATAATATTTGGCATGAGGTATGTGTTTGTCAACATCCCATTCAGATTGACATAAAGAGACAGGACATCTATATCTTCAGTACTTGCTAGGATGGCCTTCTGATAGTATTCCTTATCATTTCTAAGATGGTGATGGATCTAAATGGACACAAAACCAACAATATTGAAACTTTTATGTAAGAATAAAATACCTTAACCATTGGTCATAGTAATGAGTGATTAATGAGATGATTAGTTACGTAACAACATAAAAAACTATTAAATTAAAACAAAGTTTAGGTTTTAGAACAAAATGGATGGTTTCCAAAATACAATTGCAAAAATGTCGTTATTGTTAAAATGAAAAAAATTATAGGAAATCATTTCAATGTCAACTATTTTCCCTATGTAATGACCATTCTAGTTTTAAAAAAAATAATGAGCTTAAAATCAACCTAATCGAAGAAAAAAAAAGATCACATAATTGTAGGTAATCATCTAGGAAGGAGAAAATCATGAAACAAACCCTTATTGAAAACAAAGGAAACAATGGTTTAGTGGCGATGCCAACAAAGTTTTCATTGTCTAACCCATCGAATGAGATGATCTTCAAGGTGACTAGGTTAGCTCAAACTGCAAGAAATTTTACCTCTTAGACCTTGCAATTAAGCAAAAGGAAGTTTTCTCTATGAGGTGCGGCATGTTATACCATGTTTCTTGAAGTACTAAAAAGAGAAAAAAAATAATTCAATCACTACATTCCATTGCATCATAGGATAAATGAGGACTAAATTACAATACATGCTTACACACACTCCATCCTAGGATCATGTGGAATATTTTAATGCACTCATCTCCAATATGAACCTTTCATAATTCATCCACAAAAGTGAGTTGAAAAGATCTACCTGCAACATTTTATTATAGTAAGGATATGTGTTATTGGAATATGATACAAACTCACCTCCTTTCTCGCATATCCTCCCCCATTAAACAACCCACCTCCATATTTACCCCCAAATTCTCCATTAAGAGAATCTATCTCATTTTTAAATCCAAGAAAAACCTCGTTCCACACAATATCCACTCTAGTGCCTTCACACATTCTACCTCCCATCAAGTCCTCAGTCCTCCTTGTAGAGATATAAGGTCCCTTGTGACCCTTAGTTATAATAGCCATGATGACTTTGTTTTCTTCATTATGTATGTGTTTAGGGTTTTGAAACCAAATTGAAATTTAGATATCAAAACCCTCAAACTCCTCTTCCACATTCTTAGTGTTGGCATAGGGGAAGACCCAGGGTTTAGCTCCAAGAGCACACCAACAAGCCCTAACTACTGGCCCTTTCGGCAACACCTGTGAAGCAGATGCAGTCTCACCCGAAGCAGTTATGAGGGGGTTGCAGGACAGAGATGTCTACAACCAAAGGGAAGATCAAGGGGATCTAACACAAGAAAAACACAACATTCATATATCACTTATCAACTTTGATATATTCTGCACATCTACTTATCAGATCTAACATAGTATTGAAATCATAGTATATCAATGACATAGACAGAATAACAGTCACACAAAAAAAAAATATATACATGGTTCACCCACTCTCTAGGGCTACATCCACAGAATTGTGCTTTATAATATATTAGGATGAAGCATACAGTTCTTGTATGTGCTCTTTGCTAGCAGATCCTCTTTCTTCTCTTCTCTTTCTCTCCCCTTTCTGTGCACCAAGTTGCAAGATCGATCTTCGCACCCAGCTAAAGATCTTACAATACCAGAAGGCTCTCACACTTAGCGCTTCTCTCTCACACAACAATAATCACTCTTAATCATCAATACAACTATACCCAATAATATCGCACCAACCCAAACTAGGTCCTCATGACTTTTATTTATACGTTACAATAGCTCACCAACATCCTTAGGCCGAAACATAGGTGTCCAAAACCCTAGATACCAAAACCCTAGGTCTCTAAAACCTAGGTCAACTTGACCCGCATTTTCACGGATTTGCCAGCCTGTCTTTCCTTCCTTCTCGCATGGTGCTCCAAAGCATCTAACGATGGATTTTTCCACTTGTTGAGTTTTCCATGATTCTTCTTTCTTGTTGATCTATCATCCTCGATCTCCTCTTCCAATGGCTTTCTTTTCTCCATCTTTTCTTCTCTTTTGCTCAGTTCAACCCAGTAACAGTCACTGTGTCTTCTGCGAAGTTTGCATTCTCCCTTTTCTTCCTTGATATTCGCTTTCTTCCATAACCAAGGGCCAACAAGCCCCCAACACTCACCTGTGACTCATCCTGAGGCACTCAGAATAGATCCTTTTGTTTTACTTCGACTCCATAGTGTGCAGTGCAACCTCTACTTTCTGCTCGATGCCTCCTCTTTTTCCCTCGTGAAAACTGTCTTTTTTGTGTCTGGTACTCAGTTTGAACTGCACCTGGTACCTAGAACCTCTTCTTCATTCTTTTACTGAGAGCTGCGGGGCAGCTGGTTGTCATAGTACAATTTCAACTAGCTCACATTCACTAAAGCTTCCCTCCACTCCCCATTTAGAGTCTTCAATTGCGCAACTCCTCCTTCTATAACATAAGCGATATGATATGGCCCTAACCAATGTGTTCTAAACTTCCCAGGATGTTTAATGAACTTGCTATCATATACCAGTACTAGATCACCTTGTTTAAATGCCTTCTTCCTGATGTTCCTGTCAAGATAGGCCTTCTCTCTTTCCTTCTGTACCTGTTGATGGAATCTTCCAATAAATATGTCTTCCTCCAATTCAACCAACTGCGAAAGCCTCTCTTGAACAATGCCAGGGTCATCAATATCTGTAAACACAACAATTCTTAGGCTTGGTACCAAATATTCCATTGGAACAACAACTTTGAGACCATAAACCAACTTGAAGGGGGTCTACATTGTTAGCTTATTACAAGTGGTTCTATAGGCCCAAAGTATTATTGGTACTCTTAGATCCCAATCATCCATGTTCACACTGCAAATCTTCGTGAGTGTTGTCTCCAAGATATTGTTGAATGCTTCAACTGTCCCATTTGCTTGTGGATGATAAGGTGTTCTCTTCTGATGGTGGACTGGAAATTCTTCAGTTAGGGCTTCAACTATATTATTGATGAAATGTGTACCTTGATCACTCATAAGTATCTTTAGGAATCCAAAATTAGTTACGATGTCATCAAATAGGAAGTGCACAACTGTAGTTTTTTTGCAGTCCTTAACTTATCTTGCTTCGTCCCATCTGGTCAAGTACTCTATAGCTATAATTATGTACCTTTCTCCTGTACACTTTCCTGGTGGGTTTATAGGTCCAACGAAGTCAATGGCCCATTTCTCAAATGCTTGTAGGGTCAGTTGTGGGGCTAATGGAATTTCATCTCTTTTGGATGGTTTCCCAACTCTTTGGCATACGTCACAAGCTCTGGAATAGTATTTAGCATCTCTGTGTAAGGTAGACCACCAAAGGCTAACTCTAAGAACCTTTTGCGCAGTTGCTTTCCCTACGTAATGTCCCCCTGTGATGCCTTCATGAGATTCTGTGAGGATCAGTGGTCGTTCTGCCTCCATAACACACCTTCTCAATATATCATCAGGTCCCATATTGTATAGATGTCCAACTATAAGTGAGAAGTCTGCAGCGCGCACTACTAATTGTTTCTTCTAAGGAATTGTATATTCAGTAGGTCCCATTCCCGCTGTCATGAATTGGACTATCTCTGTGAAGTGCTCATCGATATTTCTAATGGCCAGGAGCTATGCATTCGGTAGTGCATCCTCCAAACCGGTCGACTCTTCACCATGTTCCAACCTTGACAAGTGGTTAGGACCTTTGTTCATTCTCCCTGGCTTTTCTATGATCTCAAAATCATATTCCTAAAATAGCAGAAGCCATATGCATATCCTTCCCCCCAACACTGGCTTGTTGACTACGTATTTCAGTGTAGAGTGATCAATAAACATTTTAAAGTGTCCTCCCAACAAGTAGTGGCGAATTTTTTGCAATGTGTGTACCATGGCTAACCCTTCTCACTTAGTGGTGGTGTAATTAATCTTAGCAGTTGATAGCTTACTACTAGAAAAGGCTAATGGGTGGTCAATATCTCCTTCTCCGGGATATGATAACACAACTCCTAAAGAAATGGAAGACTCATCGACATGCACATGAAACTCCTTGGTCCAATCTGGGAAAACTAGAATGGGCGCAATAACCATTTTTTGTTTCAGTGTGTTGAAGCTTTGCTGGCATTCTTCTATCCAACTAAACTGGAAATATTTCTTCCACAGCTTCTCCATGGGTTTTGTAATTTGAGCATATCCTTTAATGAATTTTTTGTAGTATTCTGTGTGTCCCAATGCAGTGCGCAACTGTTTGGCTGAAGTAGGAGGGGGTAGATAAACTATAATGGAAATCTTGGATGGATCTACCAACAATCCTTTCTTACATACAATATGTCCTAAAAAAACTCCAAATGGTGAAAAGAAAATGCATTTCTTCAAGTTCAAGGCAATTTGACATTGCCTGCATTTATCCAACATTAGCCTTAGACATTCAATATGATGCTTCAATAAACTAAAAACAGTCCAATCATCGAAATATGCTTCTAGAAATTTATGCAGAAATTCCTTGGATTCTTCGATCACCACCCTGGAAAAGATGGCTGGGGCATTCTTTAATCCAAATCGCATCATTGTATATTGGTAGGATCCCCATTCTATTGAAAATGTGGTCTTGTGGTGATCTTCCTTGGAAATCCAGATCTGATGGTATCCTGAAAATCCATCTGTAAAACAATATACTTCCTGGCCTCCCACATTATCTAACACTTCGTCAGTGAATGGTGTAGGGAAAAGGTCATGCAAACAAGCATCATTCATCTTCCTCAGATCTATGCATATCTTGATTTCTCCTGTCTTCTTGTCTTGTACCACCATAGGGCTAATCCACTTTGACTCTTCGATAGGTTCTATAATCCCTGCTTCCAGCATTCTGTCAATCTCAATATTCACTTTTTCCTTATATTTAGGGTTCAGTCTGTAAGGTCTCTATTTGATTGGTCTTGCATCTGGTTTTAAAGGAATACTCATCTCTCCCATAGGCCCTTTAATTCCCTTCATAACAATGAACTTGGTTGGAAAAAAGTCTTGATATTCATGCAGTAACTCTGTAATGTTGTCAATGGTAGCAACATCCCAATAATCTATGATATTAGCAAGCTTCAACGTCTGTTCTGTTCCAATGTTGACCTTCCTAATCTTGATCGATTGTCCAATAAATGGTAACTCAACTCCTGGTCTTTCTACATCTCTCTATCCTTCTATTTCTACGATGTTCACCTTCCTTGGATCATCGTATTCATCAACATTGATGTTGTAACAACCTTGTAGTTTCTGGAGAGTCGCAATCCATTTGTCATCTTCTTGTTCTAAAAGAAGGCTAGATGCCTCACTAAATACTTTCTGTCTCACAATATGTAATGCTTGATCTACTGAGGGATATTGACTTTCAAATAAGAAGATAGTTACAAAATTTTGAGTCATACCTTTCCAATCTCTAGTGATGAGACGCAGCTCTGCTTGAAGGTATCAGTTGATAGGTGTTGTGTCTAGTGTGTTGATGAATTTGTGTACCCATTGTTCTTAAGGAATGTTTCTCTAGGCTTCCTCACAACTTCACATATGGTGCTTTGGGCAACTTCGACCTGTGTATCGAACTTCACAGCCTTCTACTTTTGCTGAGAACCACGCTGTCATCAAGGTACGACATTGTACCTAGTCTGCAATTTTTCTTTTGTGTGTCACCCACCATCTTGTTGGGGTTTCTTTTAGGGCCTCATCCATTGCCAACAGTCTTTGCTGCATTGTTACAGTCTTTTCAATTTCCGACAAGACAATTTCTAAAGGATTTAGACCATCAAAGGTTGGTAAGTTACTTATTGTTGTGTCGATCCAGTGAACTTCTTTGGTTAGTCTAGCACATCCTCTTGTAGATACATCATAAATTTTATTCTTCCAATTCTCCAGTGCTTCTTCTGAGTCTGATGAGCATGTGCTCTCACTTCGCTAACTTAAGTTTCCATTGGTTGTGGGATTAATGTAATCCTGTTGTCTGGTTGTTAATTTGTATATGTTTTCCAGTCCGTATGTGTAGTCTTCTTCTCTGATGGGCTCTGTGTATCGCTGACCTTCATCTGGATATAAGGTTGCAATGACCCTAAGGGCATCTCTTTCAAAATTCATACGTCTTTTCTTTAAATCAATCACAGTGGAATTATTGAAGGCCCAATCGATTCCTAACAACACAGGATAAGGGTAGTTGTCATCAACTATCACAATTACCTCAAAATATGCAAATGTTCTTACACCATCAATGTCCACAGGGACATGTTCTAGTCTGCCAAATGGACTTACAACTTGTTGGTTGGCCATCCTAAGCTTGATAGGATAATAGATCAACTTCGGTTTTCCCATCAGTGCCCAGGTTTGCTTTTTCATGACATTGACCTTCAACCCTAAGTCAAGGACTACATAATCTATCTCATACTCTCTGATTTGATCATTCAAATGTAATTCCTTATTTTTTCTTCTCTTCTTACTGATTTGGTGTACTTCCCTATTCAGTAAGGGGTCTATCTTTCCTAGCTCATATTGTCTGATTAAATTTTGTAACTCTTGTACAACGCTCTCATCCTGAATAACCTTAATACAATTATATAAAAATTCCATGAGCTTTCTTACCTATTTTCCTTCTTTTGGCAAAGCAAACTGACCAAATGCCAGAGGCATTCCATACTCTCTTACTTCTGGTCTGGTCTTCGATGAGGAACCTTCGTCTCCTTTGAATTCTTTTCTTGCCTCCTTGAAAATTTGTCTTTCTTTCTTTGCATCAAACATTTGTGTCTTCTCTATAGCTTTCCTTATCCCTGAATCTTTTGTATTGTTCCCTTGGGTTAGTCTATCTTCTCCTGTAACAGTGCCTCCTCTGGTTATAATAGCCACTCTAGGGTCTTTTCCGCGAGGTTCAGTGTATATCAGTTGTACTTGTGGGTTCGACTGAGGTCCTCGTCTTTCCTGAAGCTTAGCTAGAAGCACAGGACAATCTTCTATAACATGTTCAAATGAGCTACAGTAGCTGCAAGTAGTACAAGGGTTCTGGAAATCCCTTGCAATGTGTCATGGTTGTGTGCAATTATAACAGATTATCTATCCTCACCCTCAACCCATTCCTCCTCCTCATCCTCTTCCTAGGAATCCACCACAAGGATTTAAGTTTCCTCTCCCATGAGAGTTATACTGCATAGTGTTTCCTTCTTGTTGTACTTCACGTTGAATCTTATATATGTCTCTCGACCTTTCATGCATGAGATCGTAAGCCCTACAATCCCTATCGTCATGTCCTACAGACTTATAGAATGTACAGTACAAATTTTTAGGTGTCTGAACATACTTTTTCATGTAGTAACACTCACCAAGGCGATGTATGTTTCTGCATACCTCGCACCAAGGTAAGGTGACTTGCTTCAAAGGGCTTGGAGCTCCAAAAGCCAAGTATTCATTGAATAGGGGAGAATGTTCCTTGTCATGGTCTTCTGATCTGCATCTGACACATTAGATGTCTTCTCTTTTATATTTTCCCTTGTCTTTCTTCATATCTTTGACCCGGAGAGACAAACTAGTCAGCTGACTCAATATCTAACTTATACCTGAGCTAGATTATCCCATAGGGGCTGATTCTAACTTCATGGTGATCTCCAACACCTTAGACTGCGAAGCAATCTTCTGTTGCATCAGAGGGACTCTGATGTGTGGTAAGAGGGCAGCAATGAACCATTCTTTTTTCTATTCATCTGGGATCTAGAAAGTCAATCAAATTGTTAAGGTTTTGATTCTATGATCAAATTCTGAAATGGGTTCGACCACCTTCTACTTGATCTCCTTTAGTTCTGTAATACACTGCGACTCCGACTTGGGTTTCTTGAACTATGCAATCAACACATTCTTAATCTGATTCAGTGGCTTAGGTTGTGCAAGTCCTTGAACAAGCTTCATGTACCAGCTCAATGCATGATCCCTCGGAGTGGTACTAAACTGGGTTCTTTTGACAGCTTCGAGAGTGACATTTTTAATATTCCATATGACTTCACATAGGAACTAGTGTTGATCAGGATCTTCAGATCCATCTCCCCTAAAGATAGGAAGCCTCATCTCATCTGCCATAGATCTTCCTAAGGTTCCTGACTGAATATGTGGTGGACTACTATTGACAGTGATCTAAGTACTCTGGTTGCTTAATACTACTGAATCAACAGGAGGGACAATAGTACTTACTTCGATGGTATGCGTAGTTTCTGAAGTTTCAGGTTCTCCCCGTCGAATCTCTTTATCTTTCCCTTCCTCTATTCCAGTAGGTCCTGAATGCTCCTCGTCTGTCAGATCTACCTCTTCTCCACTATAGAAAACTTTCTCCCCGTAGTTCTTCTTGAACAAGTTCACAAGGTGAACTTCTGAGAACACTCTCCCACTGCAAGTATGTCCAACTTCTGTGTTGTTGTTTCTGTTCGAATTCTTGAACATTAGCCTTTCTATATCCAACCAATCTACTATATTTTCAAGATGTTCTTCTCGTGCAATAACATCTTGAGTCTCAACTTCAGGAATTGTAAATTTTCTCCTCTGGGTCCCTTAAATAAATATCGCTCAGCTTGGTTGTATGACTCTACTCTATCAACAACAAACTCTGTTATGTACCCTCCAAGGGTGCTATCAAACCAGTGATCTACTGCTTGTGACACGGTGTTATCAACTCTTTTGACCTTCTTGATCAACTCCGACGTCCAAACCACAGGAGGTCTAGATCGGATCTCAAACTAGATATCTACTAATCTAGTTAGCCACTTGTCTAGCTCCTGATGGATTCCCCCAAAAAAAATTTTGTGTATATCAATGAAGATATATTTCTCCAACCAATCCTCTGTACTAAAATTAGGGTTCTTGTTCTGGGCTTCAGCGAAGTCCTTTTCTTGATCCTCTATCCACTTTTGAATCTTTGTCTTCAATGGGAACCACCTTGACATTCCCTCAAGAAGATTCTTGTCTCGGAAATGGTACCATTTGTTGGCACAGACTAGACCCAGGGTTCAGCTCCAAGAGCGCACCAACAAGCCCTAACTATTAGCCCTTTCGGCAACACTTGCGAAGCAGATGTAGTCTCACCCGAAACAATTATGAGGGGGTTACAAGACAAAGATGTCTACAACCAAAGGGAAGATCAAGTGGGTCTAACACAAGAACATCACAACATTCATATATCACTTATCAACTTAGATCTATTATGCACATATACTTATTAGATCTAACATAGTATTGCAATCAAAGTATATTAATGAAAGAGACAGAACATCAGTCACACACAACACAAAATATACTTGGTTCACCCTGTCTCTAGGGCTACGTCCACAGAACTGTGCTTTATAATATATTAGGATGAAGCATACAGTTCTTGTTTGCGCTCTTAGCTAGCAGATCCTCTTTCTTCTCCTCTCTTTCTCTCCCCTTCCTGCACACCAAGCTGCAGGATCAATCTTTGCACCCAGCTGGAGATCTTACAACACCAAAAGGCTCTCACACTTAGCGCTTCTCTCTCACACAACAATAATCACTCTTAATCATCAATACAACTATACACAATAATACCGTACCAACCCAAACTAGGTCCTCATGATCTTTATTTATACATTACAATAGCTCACAAACATCCTTAGGCGGAAACCTAGGTGTCCAAAACCATAGATATCAAAACCATAGGTGTCTAAACCCTAGGTCAACTTGACCCACATTTTCAGGGCTTCACATGCCTATCTTTCCTTCCTTCTTGCGTGGTGCTCCAAAGCATCTAACAATGGATTTTTCCACTTGTTGAGTTATCCATGATCCTTTTTTCCTGCTGATCTCTCATCCTTGATTTCCTTGTCCCATGGCTTGCTTTGATCCATCTTTTCTTCTCTTTTGCTCACTTCGACCTAGTAACAATCACTGTGTCTTCCATGAAGTTCGCATTCTCCCTTTTCTTCCTTGATCTTCGCTTGCTTCCATAACCAAGAGCCAACACTCATCAAATAAGTCATTGCTTAAAAAAAATTGTGTAGAAAGTTATGTAAATCATATTCCAACCACTTCCTTTCAAAGATACAACTTAATACAACTAAAATCCATTATTGTGAATCACTAGAGAAGAAATCCAAAAGACAAAATTAAAAAGACAACTATGACAAACTAAACAAAAAAAAGTCATAAACCTTAGAAAATGTAGGTTCGCACTACAAAACCCTAACATGGCCTAATTCCTAGGAAGATTCCCCAAAAGGGATTACGATTTACTAAATTGCCTTGGCACTTAAACAAAAATTAAAAGAAACCTAGTGAAAAAATCAATATATACACACTCGCACTCTCTTATAGGGCTCAAAGTTGTGGTTAGGTGGTCACGATAAGAGTGGTTTAGACAAATAATATACATACGAACACAAAAGAGCACAATATTTCTCGGCATAAAGCCATAACATGCATAGTGAATGCTTTTCATTGTTGACAAATGGATCACATTTTTTATAAATTAAATTTTACCTTATTTTGGTGTTGATATAAATGAGATTTTTAAAGATTTAATAATGAAGAAAACATTAAATCAATATTTTCCATCCAATCAATACTATATATTATTATATTATATAAATGAAAATTTTAAAAATTTAATAATGAAAAAA
>JZKD02S0154676.1:662214-678157 GCA_000966675.3 Picea glauca | reverse complement strand
ATCTGTATCATTTGTTTGAAAATCAACTACCCCAAACATACCATCACCTACTCCAAACATACCATTAAGAATGTTTAAAACTATTTAAATCAACATTTTAGTTGTATATGGACGCCTCTACAGAGTTGTTTCTTGAAATCATTACAAAGAATAATGAGAATGTATGTTGGTTGAAAATTTTAAGTATGTGCACACACTTTAAAAACACGTGCACATATTTCAAGTTGAATTGTTTTGAGCTTTATTAGTAATATGTTAGTGGAAAATTTTAAGTATATGCACACACTTTAAAAACACGTACACATATTCCAAGTTGAATTGTTTTGAGCTTTATTAGTAAAACCAAGTGGGTTTTTTTAAATCAAAACATAGTTAATTTTGGAAACCCAAGTTTGTTTTCTTTTATGAAAATATAGTTAATTTTGGAAACAAGACGCTTAAACCTAAATGAATATTCTTGAGCTTAAGAGGGAAAAAAACACTTGGGCTTTAGTCCTTGAAAATAGCTTTTTAAGTTCAATAGCCATGAACAAAACTTGCAAACCACAACACAAGCTCTTTCTAAGGGGTATTTGGCAATAGAGTTTGATATGGGTGCCATTAGGAGGATTGGCTATGGGGATTTATCCATAGTTAATGAAGGAAAATGAGTGCCTTGGGATATGGTTGAATCGTCTTAGGCTCAAGAGCTTTGAAGGAATCCTTGAACCAACACATGAGTCCATTCCAGGGGTTATTTACAAGAATTCGAGTGAGATACTTGTGCCAAGACTAAGTTTTATGTAGTAGAAATAGTTTTCAAGGCCTAAACATGGTCAAGGGGGGAAATAAGGGCCATAATATCTAATTAAACATTCTCAAGCTCATTTTCCATTAACAACACCTAGAATCCATGACATGAGCCCTTTCTAGGGAGTCTTTGGTATTTTTTGAGTTGGCTATGAGTGCCATTATGAGGTCTTGGGCATTGTGGATGGGTATTGGGTTCTTAACCATAGTTGAGTGAGGGAAGAAAGAACATCTAGCCCAAATCCTTGCTTCCCAGGCTCAAGCACCATGGAAGAGTCCTCAAACCACCACATATGATCTGTGTAGGGTATCAGTCACCTCCAAGTGGGATATGTGTACCATGACTAGGTTAGTTGTGAACCAAGAATGGGTCTTAAGGTCTAACTAAGGTCAAGGGAGGACAATAACATCATTTTACCTAAATGAATGTTCTTTGGCTCAAGCATCATGAATAACACCTACACCCCACAAAGTTTTTTACGTTGTTATTCCATGAACACATCCTTGAACCACCACATGGGACCCTTATATTGCTATGGCCTACTAGAGCGTAACACCCTAGTTTTGATCCATAGTGTAGCATTTTTTCCTTGAAAATATTATGAATGGCCAAGGGCCAAGCAATGTAATATGTAAACATTGTACATTGAAAATAATAAAGTGCAATACATCTTTGACTGCTATAAGGGTAAGGAGTATAGTAATGGGGGGCTATGATTCCACAAGAGAGGGGGATTAATGGGGGTTTTGAAGGGTTTCCATATGCCTTGAGTCTTAAGCCATATTCATTAATCAATTCGTCATTTATTCATTTATCCCTTTGACTTATGAAGCACTCAATCATTGAATTAATGTAGGAGGTTGGGTGAGAAAGTAAACCAACTTAGTTATGATAGCATAGGTTGAGTGTAATCATTGTTGTGGAAAGAGTAAGAGTCAAGCAAGTACGGGAGAAGAGGAAAAGTGATTATGAAGAAGGGGATCTTTTTAACAGTTAGAAAGAAGTGAGGAAAAACAGAGAAGAGTGTTGAAAAAGAGTGGCCAACAATAGTGGGTATGGAAGATAGCTTGCTAAAGTTGGTAATTGTTATCGTGCAAACTGCATCTTGGGAAAATCCCGACCCAATCCATTGGATGATGATAACGATTGGATATTTTACCCACTGTCACCTCAAGTAAACTCTCCCTCGCTTCTATGAAGGCAGAATCCAACACAAGGGGGAGTCACGGGTGACCCTAGGGATAAATGAAGTGGAAAATGAGAGTATGGAAGTGAAGTCAAGATACTAAGTGAGAAAATACTTTATAACGAGTCTCGAGGATGGTTTATGGTTGTCAAGTGCTTGATTACCTGTACAAGAGAATTCTACTTGTCCGAGAAAAGAGAAATGGCCAATATACAATCCTGAAATGAAGTGGACAAGCAAGAAAATATTGTTTTCCTATATTGAAACAATAAACATAAATATATATCAGCAAGAACAATAGCTAGTTACTGCAGATTTAACCATCAAAATTTCAAATAAATATTGGACAATGAAGTACTAAAACAATGATCACTTTCCAATACTTAAACATGAAATTTGATGGTAAATTAGGGCTGCCAAATGAAGTTATCAACAAAGTGTTAGGGAATCCTTATGGCTGTAGCAAACAATTGCTACAACACCAAGTTCTGACCATAAAAATAAACAAGTAAACCATTAGAAATATAACTAATAACCAGTAGAACAATAATCTAGGTTTAAAAGTCAATTTCCACGGTTGAAATGTGAGTAATTGATGTAAGAAAATGATTTTTTTGTAGCCCTAATGGATGTAGCATTAATTTCTTAACAACAATGACAATTACAAGGCTAAATAAAATTCCCTTAGGGCTTAAGAAAGATTAAATCATATAGAATTGATTCCAATTTAAACAAATGTCATATCTCGATAAATCATGTGTACCAATGCAATGAATTTATTTCTCCAATGTAATAAAAAAATAGTTCCTTTCCAAATGGGTTATGGAGTCTTCTTGTATTAGGTTAGGATTACTAAATCTCAAGGGGTGTAAGCCCTTTTACTCCCTTGAGATAACAACCCTAACAAGGTAAAGTCTAGGAGGGTGTAAACTCTTTTACTCCTCTTAGCAACCTTTGCATTAGCCTTTTCAACAAACAATAACGATAAAACTTGGTGGAGGTTGTAAATCCTTATACTCCTCCAAGGATATATCCAATAAGTACCATGGAACAAGAAATAAAACTAACAAAGTGCATATTTTTCTTACCAATTCTAAGAAACGCCAAGCCAAAACCATAGCTACCAATCAATTTTCATCACCAAAGAAAAGAGAAAGAGCCTCCGAGAGTAGCACACCACTTAAATTCATTAGACAAGATAGGAACCATATCACAAAGAGAGAGAGAGAGAGAGAGAGAGAGAGAGAGAGAGAGAGAATGCCCAATAAGGGTGCAAATTTCAGCCAAGAGTGTCTTCTTTCAAGTGAGAGAGGTATGCTAAAATGAAATGAGGTTGATCTCTATTTATATCAACCTCCTAAACATAATTTTTCCACTTACAAGGGTAAACCACAAAGTAAGGAGTGAAACTTTCCTTTACTTTTCCCCTTTTACATAATAATAATATTTAATTCATAAGTTGCACATGAAAGAAACCTTAAAAGTAAGACGTCACCCTCCTAGGGAAACTTTTTGGCACTTTTGAAGAACCATGAGTTGAGTTGAGTGGTGCTCAGTATTTCACTAAACTTGATCTGCGTTCTGGCTACCACCACATACGTATCCAAGACACTGACATCCCCAAGAATTCCTTTCAAACTCATGAGGGTCACTATGAGTTCTTAGTCATGCCCTTTCGCCTGTGTAATGCCCCCTCCACCTTCCAAAGCCTCATGATTAATGTCTTCCATCATTTTCTCCATCATTTTATCTTAGTTTCATTTGACAATATTCTCATCTATAGTAAAAATTGGCAATCCCATCTTGCCCATGTGGATTAAGTTCTTCATCTACTCTCTCAGCATCAACATTTTCTCAAACACTCTAAATGTGCCTTTGCGCCTAGGAAGTCGAGTACTTGGGTCATATTGTTGGCAAGGATGGTGTTCGGATGGATCCTAAGAAGATTGAAGCAATGTAGGATTCGCCTCACCCCAAGAATATCAAAATCTTGCGTGGTTTTCTGGGTTTAACATGATATTATCACAAGTTTTTTCATAATTATGGAAATATTGCAGCACCTCTCGCTGCTCTACTTAAAAATAATTCTTTCACTTGGACTCTCATAACTGATCTAGCCTCTCAAGCATTGAAGGCGGCTATGTGCACTACTCCAGCATTGGCCCTTCCTAATTTCACAAGGACCTTTGTCCTAGAATGTGATGCCTCTGGGAGAGGAATTGGAGTAGTCCTTATGCTAGAGGGCAGACCTTTGGCCTTTACCAACAAACAATTGTTAGAACACAATTTGGTCCAATTAATATATGAAAATGAAATGTTGGTTATTCTGCATGCATTAGATCTCTAGCACCCTTATCTCTTGGGAAAACTCTTTCAAATTAAGACAGATCATCAAAGTGTCAAGTATTTTCTGGAGCAACGAACTTCCTCTCGAGAGAAACAAAAATGGGTAACTAAGCTATTTGGATATGATTATGAGATCATTTACAAGAAAGGAAAATAAAATGTGGTTGCTGATGCTATTTCTCGAAAATATGAAGATGAAGGGTCTCTTTTATCCCTATACTTCATTGTACCATATTGGCTCCAAGTTGTTCGCCAGGAATGGCTACAAGATCCTAAAATTGCGCATCTAATCCAACAATTGCAAGATAATTCTCCAGTTTTCCTAGGGTACTCTTGGCACAATGATGAGCTTTGCTAGAAAGGTCGTTTGTATTTAAATAATCAATCACGAATTAAATCCACGGTGCTTTCTGAGCTTCATGATACTCTCATAGCTGGGCACTGAGGGTTTACCAAAACCTATGACAGGGTCAAACTTTCTTTTTTTGGGGATGGTATAAAAAAGTACGTTTGCAGTTTTGTGGAAAAATGTGATGTTTTTCAACATAACAAGGGAGAAACAACCAAATACCCTGACACACTCCAACCACTTTCGTTTCCACCCACTATTTGGAGGGACATCTCTATGGATTTCATTGTGGGATTACCTAAATCAGGAAATAAGTCAGTCATCATGGTGGTAGTTGATCGTATTTTCAAGTATGCTAATTTCTCTTCTCTTCAACATCCATTTATTGCATCCACTATGGCTCAAATTTTCATGGATCATATCTTCAAGCTTCATGGCATGCCTCATTATATTTTTTTTTATTGAGACCCCACTTTCACTAGAAATTTTTGGCAAGAAATGTTCCAGCTACAGGGCACCCAATTGCACCTCAGAACCTCCTATCATCCCTGCACTGATGGTCAAACTGAAGTTGTCAACAAGTGTTTGGAGACTTATTTGAGGTGTTTTTCCACTGAAAGGAAAAATCAATGGGCTCAATGGTTACCATTAGTTGAATGGTGGTATAACACTTCTTACCATACAACTACTTGTATGACTCCTTTTGATGCGGTATATGGATAAAAACCACCTTTCGTTCTCTCCTACATGCCAGGTGTCTCGAGGGTTCAGAAGGTTGACCAAACACTTACAATTCGATAAGCTATTCTCCATACCCTCAAAGAAAATTTTGTCATGGCTCAGAATCGCATGAAGCAACAAGTCGATCAAGGTCGCTCATAACGTCAATGTTTTGAAGGAGACCAGGTATTTCTTTGACTGCAACATTATAAAAAAACTTCACTCAAGGCCAAACATTGTCAGAAACTAGCACCCAAATTTTATGGTCCTTATACAGTTACCTAGCACATGGGATAGGTGGCCTATCAAATATATTTTCCTAGTTCTTCTAAGCTACATCCTTTTTTTCATGTCTCCTTCTTAAAGAAGGTGACTGGAACTAAAATCCAAACTCAAACCATCCTTCCCAAGTTGGATGAAGAAGGATCTATCTGGTTACAACCATAAGTAGTTTTGGACCAGCATGAGTGTCATCTTTGTCAGTGCACCATCAAGGAAGTGTTAGTCCAGTGGAAAGAGACAACTCCTGTAGATTCCACCTGGGAGCCAACTAACATTCTGCAACAATTTCCTCATCTCAAGCCTTGTGGGAAAGGCTGATTTTAAGGGGATGGGCATGTTAGGGACCTAACCTACCTAACCCCTCAAGTGGCTAGAATAATATATTTCCATTTAATAAATGTAAATATTAATAAGGCCTAACATTAAGGAGGAATAAGTCAATTGTAAGAAGACCTAATAGAAGCTTTCACTTCTAGAAGGATCTTCCTCTAGATTGTTCTTTTGGATAGATAGATTTAGTATAAATAAGAGTAGTGGGTATGAGAAGTTTAGTCTTGGATATTATTGTAATAGAGGTCTACTCTGTTGGAGGTTCCCCCCTCGAAGAGGAAAGTGAAAATTGATATCATTAATCAAGTTTCTCTTCCTTGTGTTATCATGGTGTTATTTTGGTATTGTTATGGTTATATCATTGTTGTTCTATCACTTCTAGCTAAAATATGTATGTTCTTCATACTATTTTATATCTAGAATACTACACCCTTCCATTTTGCAACTAGTTGAGGACAATATTTTGTCACATGGCCCGATTCTCTACAGTATGTGCATGTTGTAAACATATTCATGTAGTTATGAGATAAATGTCTCGCTTGATTGCATTTGTAACATATTATCGATCCTCTTCCTCCTCTTCCAAAATTTCCCTTGCCTCGTCCTCTACCAAAATTTCCTCGGTTTATTGGATTAAAGCCTCTCTGATTATTATATGGTGAACAACCCCCTTCTGTCTCAACATTATTCTTCTGTATCCTGTACATATCTGAAGTGCACTCCTTCATCAAATATAATGCATGACAATGCTTCTCTCCATGGTTGTCTGACTTGCAAAAATTGCAAAATAAGTTCCTTGGTGTACTCAGATACTTCTGTAGTAGTGGAAAATCAATTGGATGATGCCTCCATTTCTTACATATCTCACAATACCCCCCTCCTGGTAAAGGATTTGACACTCCAGTCACCAAATACTGCGTCAATTTGGAAATTTGTCTTTATAATGACCTTCAATCCTACACTTGGTACACTAAACTTGTTCACATTTTTCCTTCCCTTTTGTAAGTTCTACCAGTCGACATCAACAAAAAAAAATTATTTTGAAGTTACACCATCCCTTCACTATCACCTACAATGGATGATTCCAATTTCATTGTAATTTCCAGATTCTCGAGCTGCGACACAACCTTCTGTTGAATCAACAACTTGCAAATGTGTGGTAGAAGTCATGTAATAAACCATTCTGGATGTTGTTGATCGGGGATCTGTAAATTCAGTCTACCCATCAGGTCTTTGAAACTTTGATCGAAGTCCCATACTGAATTTATTTGCACATGTTTAATCTCCTTTAGTTTTGTAATGCACCGCGACTTACAATTTGGCTTCTTGAACTCCTTTAACAATTATTTTCTTATTTCTACCAAAGTCCTTGCTTTTCATGTAGGCGTGGTACTCTGCAACTTCATGTACTAGAGTAACGAAGAGCATCGAAATGTTTTTTCTAACTACGCGATCTTTATAGACTTAACTTGGATGTTCTTAGCAACCCAAATTGTCTTGTGGACAAAAAAATGTTGTTATGGGTCCTCTGACCCAACTCCATCGAACTCAGGCAGTATGAGGGTGTTTTCTATCATTGCCATGTTTCTTTGTGAAGTAACTCTTCTTGGTGATATTGGTTGACTCTGACTATGCGCACTACTTCCACTGCTTTGATTGCTACTACTTTATCCTCCCTTGCTCAGTATGATTGCTTTTGATAAGTCTTCAACTATTATCTCTGGTTGTGGTAATACACATGGGGTCATGGATTTGACACAGGAACTAGTATGAGTAGGACTTGACGGATCTTATATTATATGAGTGAACTGGAACTCCTCTTCCTCTCCTCCTATATGTTGTATTTCCATGATTTGGACTATTGCGCAAGGTTCTCTCCCCTCTGGCTCGCTACGCGAATCTGCTTTCTCAGCCCTATTCTTTCACCTCTTGTACCTCCTTCCTCCATAAAACACTCTAAACTCATCTTCTTCCTCTGGTATACCCTCTTCAGTCCTATGCATCCTCAGTCCCTCCCTTCCTTCTTCATTTATTCTTTCATTCTCTCCTATCCTCAAACTATCCTCTTGTCATACCCTGGTTCCCCTATTTGTGTGAGCCTCTTCACAGTCGGATTCCATTGTCATCATGCAATTATCACACAACAAAATTATTATCCACATACCTAATGATTTCATGAACCTTCCACGCGAACCTTTGAAAAATTCCCTTTCTGTAACACTATATGATTGGGTACAATTTATTGCAAATTCTATAATGTATCCTTCTAGTATGTTATCCAACTAGTAATCAATTGTGTGCATATTTGGATTACCTACATAATTCAGTTGTCTTACCAATTCAGGGGTCCAATTCCTCAACACTATCATTCGGTATGTTCCAGTATTATCCACTAATCTTTATAGTCACTCAGTTAGAATAATTGAAATTTTCCAAAGAAAATTTCATGTAGTTCAGTGTACACATACCTTTTCATCCATTGCTTATCACTCATTCGAGGGTTTCTTTTCTCTTTTTGAGAAAAATCTTGTTCCTTCCATTCCAACCATTATGATATCTCTTTCTTAGTCGGCCCCCAAAACATTCCCTTAATCGCAAATTCTGGGTTCCAACAACAAAACCATATCTTGGCACATGCATGGTTGTAAGACCCTAGGTTCAAGTTATCTAAACCAATAAAACCATTTAGACACCGGCCCTTTCAACATCACCTACATGCAGATGAAGTATCACTAGAGGTATCTAGTGGGAGTACCTGAACCAATTTACTGCAGTAGTGAGGGAATGGGAGGTGACCATTCTATTCATTCTTACTTATTGGTTATGTGCATGTAATTTTGTCTTTGTTCTTCGTGAGATACTTAATGAATTCATATTCATATTACCATTATATTCCAGATTACAACATAAAACCATTACTGTAAGAGTCGTAATTATTGTGCAATGATTACACATAAGAAAAATATAATCTAATATGCATCTAGACAGAACCCATGAACAATCACACAAAATACATTCAACACAGTAGTTAGTATGGTTCACCCAACTCCGGGGTACGTCCACAATGACCGGGGTCTTTATTATTCTTTATGGAAGTGTCTTAGGCTTGCACACTGTGATTTACAAAGATGTACATCATGATTATCTTCTCCTTCTGCTAGCCTAGTCATTATATAGTGCAAGCCTCTCTCTCTCTCTCTCTCTCTCGCTCTCTGCAACATCTCCACAACACTCATACATAGACTCAATGGTTACTTCCTCAACTCACTCAAGAAGAAGAACAACAACGATCAAAACCCCTATTCTCCCAACCCATTACATATTTATACAAAAATTCTAGGGCTTAAAACCCTACTTGGTTCATCCCAAAACCATATTACAATGCACGATAACTTGAGTTGAATTTAATGTTTGGGATGCTTCTCTGTCGACATGCTTCTTTTGCACTCTCACTATTGTTCTTATGGATTTTGTGTGTCCTTATAATTTTAGCATGTCGAGCTGTCATCCTTCCTATTCACCCTCTTTCTTCTCTTGCTTTATTGCCTTCTTTATTCTTCTGCTTTATTCCTTTGCTTTATTCTTCTCATTGTGCATTGTACTCATGAATGCACCTCAATTGTGCACTCCCTAGTCTTCCTTCTTCTTTTTCACACATCTTCTTCTTCTGCGCACATATTCTGTACTTAGGATTTTTCATGAATATTATTTCCATAATGCCTATCCAACACCATGTACCAAGAATGGGTGTGTATGAGCCCATCCATTTTTAAAATGAAAAATGCAAAAAATAACTGAAGGAAAATAAAAAAACTCCTAGACATAAATGAAGGGGGTTGAGAGCTAGTTTACCTGGTCCTAAAGGTGATGGATTCCAACAATCGTAGTTTTGGTTGTGAACTTTGGAAGTGCAAAATATTTTCCCACTATTTTCCTTTTTTTTTTTAAAAGGTCAAACAAAAATGTTTTTGGGTTATTTTTTCCATATTATATCGAATTTTAAACCCATTTTATATAGTTTTTACCATTTTTAGTCGTTTAAATGCTTAATGACCATATTTATTGAACATAATGACTGTTTGAATTGAGATTTTGCAGGAAATAAGGTTATAATTCTACTTTTCATATCCGCTAGTCCATTTTTAATGACTCTTTCGGGTAATTTTCCCATCATCGGAATTTAGGTGAGGTTCATTTAGCCTCATAGTTTTCATTTAACAATGACCTATTATATATTTTCCTTAAGGTCAATCCCACTTATTCACAACTCATTTTTTTCAAACCAGAATAAGTGTCGTTTAGTTCGTGGTAGATCCTACCATCATGGGCATCCTAGTTAGCACCTACTTTTCCTTCTGGTGCCCATGCTAAAGCTTTTCTTAGGCTCAAGAGTCCTGCTAGTCCTTCCATGACATTGCATTGAAACCTCATATTATTCTCAATATTATTTTGGCTATTTACCCATGAGACTTCCATATTTATGTGTTAAGTTGTAATAATGCATTGCATTCCACTGCATTGGATTTTGAACCTAATGCCAGCTTCATCTTATTGTTATTTAGCCATCTCTTGATGCATTCTCATCAGTCGCTAGCATTTCATTCTTTCCATTGCAATTTGACACTTGTACCCTAGGAGGAAACATTCCCCTTGAGTGGCCATACCTTCTACATGCTTCCTTGCATTGAGAATAAGTATTTTAATTGTGCTTGGAACTAGTTTTCTTTCCCACGATACTCATTTCCTCCATGTGTTTTAGCATTCTTTTATTCTTTCTTAGGATTCCAATATGAAAAGGACAAAAAAAAAAATCAAAAAACTAAAAAAGAGCATGGGAGAGTCTTCTTTATCCTTATTGGAAACAACCGAGACACCTCTAAGCAAAGCACAAATGTTTTAGTCTAGTCTCAACAATTTTGGTTCGTATGGATCTAGGGAATTGAACCAGGGACATCTAGTTTTTACTCCTCGGACTAGTTATTCTTCTAGTCACTATGGAGAGTCTCTCATTGACTCCTAACTCACTGACTTATGTCAATGTTCATTTTCAATCCATGTTACCTAAGTCACATATTATGTCATTTGATTGTTCATAGGCAGTTTTATACCATGTTGGCCATTCCATAGAATCCTCAACTTTGCAAGTCGACCTTACCCTATGTCAAGTACATATTAGAATCAAGAGTATATTTATCCTATACTCGTGTCGGTATGGATAGTCTCCATTCACTTCCTACCGATGGGTTAAGATGATATTGACTACGACGAATTGCTCTGAGAGTTTGACCTACAGTTGAACCTTGGGCCTATTTACATCATTGATAGGTGACATTTTTCTTAAAAGATGGCATTCCATCATTGGTGGATGACTGAGTGGTTTCTCTTGTGTTTGACGATAAGAAAATTATTCACACATTGGGATTTGTGCAGTACCTTGGATTCCATTTGTCCCCATTGGTGGTTTCCTCACCTTTGTCGACAATATTCCTTATTGGTTGCTATTCAGAGGGTCGTTTTCATGCGCTATTTACATCTGGTGCATGCGAGAGACATACTTCATGGTGTTCCTTTCAATATTTCATTCAAGTCCTTCAGAATATTTATCTTTCTACTACTCCTTGTGTTGGATTATGGGGGATTCCTTAATTCCCTCCTTCCATTCGATCATTTCCGATCGACTTCAATGCATATTTCTCTGAGACAAGGATCTAGAGTCCTTATTAGTATGCTTGCAGTCATTAGTTGCCGGTTTTCTCACTATTGACAGTGGGAATACATCAATGTTACTTGATCGATAGATTCTATGAGGTGTTCGACACCAAAACCTATATTCACACTTGTTAGATTGTACTAGGTACCTTGACTCCCATTTTCATTATTTGTGGGTTGTCTCGCATTTTTTAACATATACATCAATGAATGGTAATAAAACAGTGTATCACTGTGTTCAACTTCAACACATATATCCGCATAGTGTAGACTCATACCATAACAGTTAATTTGAAGACCTCAAGAATGTAGTAGCATCACGTCCTTTATGTTGGTTCCCAAGTTGTGATTGGATAGTACCACTCCTCACATCAGTACTTGTGAAGGATGAATCCTCTTTCAATTGCCTCTAGATATGCTTCATTAATTTTGAGACATAGATCCATTGTATATTTTTTCCGTGGCTATGATATCTGTTTGACATGGATTCATTGTGTATCTCTTTCATGGCCATGATCATTGCTTTCTATATATACATTTTTCATGGATCTGTAGTGTACTTGATGGGATTCCATGCTTGTAATCACACCTGAGAATGGGTATGCCCACCTCGAGGATTGAAAATTGCAACTTGTTTATATGTTTGGTTGTTGTTCTTAGATTGGATCCTAACAACCTTCACCCTAACACACTGCCCTTTGAATATTTATAATGTATTTCGGCCATCAATTACTCTTCTTACCTCACACATTAGGGGACATCTATTATATCATCAATTTCCACCTTTGAAGCATTGAAAACCTTATTGGTCTAGTCCATATCCTACTTATAGACCAATTCTCCCCATAACTTCTTGAGACATTAAAAAAAAACACTCTTTTGTAATATATAAGTGTCCTATAGGTTATATAGCATGCGTATATGCATGATACCCAAGGGATAGTTGCATACATGTCAATAAATTCCTAAACATATATGTATGATTAATTGACGGATGATTTCTGGGTTTGGTTAGTTTCATAACTCTTTTTACCTATACTCAATAATCTTTAACCAAGTAGAGACTGCATAAAGGGGCATTTGGTCCAAAGAGAGAGGTAATGATAAGTAATAATTCTTTGCACACCATAAATAAAACATATTTTTTGGCTATCCACGCCAAGTCTGTAAGTCCCTATACAACCCTTTTCCTACTGGGTATTGACATGGAAACCCTTGTTTCCATCCCCTTTTCGATCACCAACCAATCTTGCCAACAGTCTCTCTTTATATTCTCTATGTCCCTGTGGTGAATTTGGAGTCAAAACTAACCCGTATAATAGGAGCAAGGGTGGGGGAACCCAAGAACTCTTTCAATAGGGAAGTGCCACACATGACATGTATAAATATGTAACCACCTTAAGTGTTGAATTAATATAGAAACTCATTCCTTATAAAAAGATTTGAATTTGTAATCTTTATCTTGCATTTTTTTCATTTACTCTTGATAAAACATTAATTGCTTAGATCTTAGCGTTATATTTCATGAGACTAAAGGGTAGTTATTAGTATAACTACCTCTCTGTATACGCTTGCATCTTTAATGTTTTTGCAGGTTGTAGAGGAACTATTGGAAAAGACTAAAGAGATTGCGGTAATCAAGAACTACAACAACCGTAGGACTCCAAGTGAGTTAATCCTTCTCTTTCTCTCAATAGTTAGTTATTTCCCTTGAATTATGTTATTATATATTTGTGATATGTTCTATTTGGGATTTTTATTTTCTATACAGTCATTTGTACGCTATAGTAATCCCACTAGTTTAGGGGATTTTCCCTAAAAGAAGCTTGCATTAGACTCCCCTAGTTAAAAAATGTGATCATCTTACATTCTTGTGAGCAAGCTGATCACATTTTCCATAGGAGAGTCTCATGTACACACATCCATTGATATTATTGCACTGAGAGACATTATACAACCGATTATGGGGGAGATTTTCATGTAACATAACACATAATGATCCAAGTGGATCTTGGTGGCCAACCACCTTTTCCAATGAATCAATTTTATGAGCGTATGGTTTTGATAAACCATGATATTCACCCTTTTGATGGGGAATGGAATGTAATACCATCTTCATTTTTTAATTGCAAGCATCATGTAATGATCTTTTGTACATGCCTACAACATATCGTTAATGCACTGGATCCCATTACAACTCTGTAGTTAACCGCACTTGGGCTAGAGTAGTATTAGGATGGATGACTGCCCAAGAAGTTCTAGTGTTTTACATGCCTATGGAATTTTATAAACTTGAATTAATTTATTCCACATGCATCATGGGAATTGTTCTCCTTTCACTCTCTCATATATAATTGAGGTGAAGGAGGCCCTTTAAGAATTCAATGGAGTGTGATGTAAAGCTTATTGCGAGTGAAGCGTAGCCAACATCTATTTCTCTTTAGAGATAAACTACTCCATTCTGCCAGTTTGTGTTCTAAAATGTCGCTCAAAACATTCATTGGTGGTTGAGCTCAAAGAAAAAGAATCAGAACCTAAATCTGATTCAAAGCAAAATAAAGGGAAACATATCATCGATGTAGAACCCACTGCTACCATTGTGGCTACAACAATACAACCAGAAGAACCAGAGGAGCTCGAGGAGGGGGAGCACCTCTTCCACTCCCAGATGTGGGTAAAGGGGACTCCACTACATTTCATTGTTGACAGTGGGAGTTAGAATAACCTAATCTCAGTCAAGGATGTCAAGAGATTGAAGTTGCCAATGATGCCACACCCCCAACCATACACCATCGAATGGTTGAGCTGGGGACAAGACATCTATGTTAGCCAACAATGTTTCTTGTCTTATGGAATCAAAACCTTCAAGGATGTGGTAGTGTGTGATATTTCCCCACTTGAAGTCCTTGATGTTCTTTTAGGACAATCATATATGTGGAAACAACATGCAATCTATGAGTCATGACCCTGCAATGTCATTGTTATTCTCAAAGGTCAGGTCTACAGGGTACTAGAGGTAGCTCCGTTTATTGCCACTTCGTTGATCTTGGAAAAACGATTCCACAAAGTAATCTCTTAGACCAAAAAAATTTCCCTCTTGATGATCCATTCAGATGAACAAGAGATCACTACGAATACTGCAACCTTGGCCTAGGAACTTATTATCCATCATAAGCAGGTTGATGACATTGTAGAGGAGCATGAAGAGAATGAGAGTCTTCCACATGTTCAACATAATAGTATTGGCCATGGCCCGTTTCAGGTATGCTTTGGGTTCCAACCATTATCCCCCATTGATATAACTCTTCTTGTCGAATCTTCACCGACAAAGTCCTCCCACACTCAAAACAAGAAAGACCGTGCAACCAGATATGTTGAACGGATCCAACACCTCCAACAAGTTCATAACATCCTTCTACAAGAAAAGTACAAGCAAAACCTCTACTTCAACAAGGAAATCAACTCACCAAGGTTCATATTCAGTAGAAGTTTCCCCATCTCCCGAGGGAACTTGACGCAATGGGGACCATTGCTTCCTAAGGGGGGAGGAATGATCGAGGTGGATCTTGGTGGCCAACCATCTTTTCCACTTAATCAACATTTTGAACCTATGGTTTTGATAAACCATGATATTGACCCTTTTGAAGGGGAATTCAATGTAATACCATTTTCATTTGTTAATTGCAAACATCATGTAATGATCTTATGTACATTCCTACAACATAGCGTTAATGCACTGGATCCCATTAGAACTCTGCAGTTAAGCGTGCTCGGGCTAAAGTAGTACTGGAATGAGTCCTAATGTTTTACATGCCACATGCATCATGGAAATTGTTCCCCTCTTACTCTCTCATATATAATTGAGGTTATTGGAATATGAAACATTATAAGGTGGAATATGAAAAATTATATTTAGAATTTGAAGAGTTAAAAAATAATTGAAAGATCAAAAGAGAAAAAAACACAAGCATAAAGTTTGTAAACTAGCAAAATCACTTCAATGATTCTCATGATTTAGTTCTCCTTTGATTTAGTTTGTATGGTGGGAATCAATGGCTCTCATGATTTAGTTCTCCTTTGATTTAGTTTGTATGGTGGGAATATCTATGACTTCAGTTTGTATGGTGGGAATATCTATGACTTCTAAGTGAAATTTGAAAATTCATAATAAGATTTCACAAGTCACCAAATCTTTATCACCTGTACCAAAGCTTCAACCCTTCCTTCATCT
>JZKD02S0154676.1:596706-638927 GCA_000966675.3 Picea glauca | reverse complement strand
TGATTTTTGGATAAACTAAGTGTGTTAGAATTGGTTGTCCTCTAACTTGGTGTGGCCTAAGGTGAATTT
This sequence comes from Picea glauca, assembly GCA_000966675.3. Classification (NCBI taxonomy): domain Eukaryota; kingdom Viridiplantae; phylum Streptophyta; class Pinopsida; order Pinales; family Pinaceae; genus Picea; species Picea glauca. The sequence continues at coordinate 638,858 of JZKD02S0154676.1, read as the reverse complement.
ATAGGAAAACCTTTGGTGAAGAGGAGCAATCTGGTTGTATTAGGGGTAGGTTGGTCAAGCCATTAGAGTAAAGGCAAGGAAATTCCACATGACCATAGGTGCAGGAACAACTTGGGTGAACTCAAGATGCAAAAAAATAATATGGGTGGACTACAAGTCCATGAAAATTGGTGTCAGAGAATTTGTTTTTGTAATTTTGATTATGTGACAAATTGGTGTGCATCGTTGGACAAGTGAAGGAACTTAGCTGACTTAGTGCTCATGAAGTTGAGGTTGTGTGACATGGCCCAACCTGGGGTGACTGGGCACATTAGTATCAAAACTTTTTCAAAGTGTTTTATGAACTAGTATGGCCCATCCTAGGTGGCTGGGGATCTTGCAAATTGGTATCAGAGCGATTGGTTCAACACTAGACTTGTATGGGCCAGAGTCTAACATGAGTAGATGTGTACATTAAGAAATTGGTATCGTGCAATGCATAGTTTAGTTTTTGTGGAAAACCATTGGTGTGTGGTATATAGTGTGATGTGCACAAAGATAGGGATGCATGGGTGTGCACACTAGAGTTGGGATGTTAAAATCATCCAAGAAATCTGAGGAAATGATTTTGGAAAAATGGTGCAAATTTTTCATGTAGTTATTTCATGAAATCATCTAACAAATCTTAATTTCCGACACATTTTTTGGAATTATCAGTGATTAAGAGAAGGAAAACGTCAGCGTAGAAGGTGTTACAGGTGAATCCTCCTATAGACAAGCGGATTACCTCCTGGTCTCTAGAGTCCTAAGGCAAAGACAGAAAAGTGCTTAACATGGAAATTGGCATCTTTTCAGATCTAATTAAGCTAACATATGAAGAGGAAGAAGAAAGGTGTGTACCTTGTTAACGACGTTTGTCCTCACAAAGTCCAATATGAGCCTCGATCCTGAGCTCCTTGATAGGTCCTGCAGAACAAACAAAGATACAATGGACTTCCTATTCTATTGATATTATCTCAAATATAGATCTATCTACTGAAGACAAACTCATTTGGAACAAACATAAGTTTGAAAGAAACAGGCCAATGATTGATATATTGATAAGAACAAGTAAAAGTACTTACAATCCTTTGATGAAGGTGTAGGAGCTTCTTCCAGGTCTCCTTGTCCAACCCCTTTGCTCAAGTTACCTACACTGATTTCTTCAATGACATCCCACTTATGAGATCATAAGTTTCATATCTCCAATCTCTTATGTTCTTATCACTTATAGGATCATAAGTTTGGTATCAATTTCTAGTCTCTTCTCCTCCTTTCACCATGAGAAGGTCTCCTTATATAACCTTGGAGAGGGCCAACCACTTGAGAGATCTCTGGGATAAGTTGAGGATTCTTCTCCTTCAGTTGAGGATCTTCCCTAAGATCATGGCTTGACCTTCTATTCGAATCCAACCACCTTCAGAAATTGAGGGATTCTTCCCTGATGTGTCTCAACAAACCAAAAACTCACTCAGAAAAGCGTAGTGCTCCCCCAAAAGGGTGCACAGAGTGCTCAAACGCGCCCCCAAAGAGGACCAGGGAGTGCTAGCACTCCCTTATAGTGGGTAGGGGAGCACTCCTCTCCAAAATCCATTTTTTAGTGGTTCTTTCAGTGGCAAAAGGCTTGTACTACCTGTCAACTGATTTCTCTTTTACAAAACTAGTCTTTGAGGTGTTTTAAGTGTCCTTATGATGTCATTAGAGGCATGACATAGGAAAGATGTAAGTATGATGTTTGTGACACTTGTGGTCAAGATGCGACACTTGCAGACAAGATGCAACACTTACAACACTTGTAATGACGACACTTGCAACACTACTGAAGTGAGTAATTTTGAGGTGTAAGAGATTGCCCCCCAAAGTACGAAGTTAGAAGATGATGATGACTGAAGTACTTTGTAGACTTTTTCAAGAAAAATTATGGATGCAGAGAGGCGGAAAAAAGCTGCACACAACCATCAAACAAATATTATGACATGTTTCAAACCCAAGATAGGCATACCTATGCTTGAGTGATAAAGACTTTTTAGGTATGGCCGCCATAAAATACACTGCAGATCCATAATTATATTGACAAAATGGTATAGACACTGAAGATACAATGTGGATCTATACTCCCATGACCTGAAATGATCGTAGCCATGAAGAATACACAGTGGATATACAAAATGATAAGACATAGCCACAACCAATACAAAGTGGATCTATGTAACTGTATATGTGTCATAGCTTAAAAGAACTCCTTCGCAACCTGGGCAAAATATACATAAGCGTGAAAAATCAACCCAGGGTCTTCTTAACAATCTCAATGTAGTACAAATATAACCATGTGAAATATAGATGTCCTGATGTTGAATATGGTAGAAACCACTTGATTACCGGTGAATGAGGTAAACCATTAACAAGTGTGAGGGAGATCACCATTGATGTTAATGATTCCCAAGGTAGTTTAGTACATTCCAACGAATGTGAATGGATGAGCTGAAGTTGAACATCCATGGAATCATCTAATCAGAGGTCAATGATGTAAACCTACTGTCATATGTGAGTAGGCCTGCCATTGATGCATGCAGGTCCTAAAGTACTAACTGGTTTCTAAGTCTCGTTCTTGGATAATGTGTTGAAGTTCACAGGAATAGACTCATCGAAGGAGGGCTTTGATGTATCCCCCATAAATGACACAAAACTAACATAGAGATGTAATTGGTAGATCAAATGAACATGGACTGACATAGGTATTGAAATAGGACATTTGTGATGGTTGACTCCTAAGGCAGATACTTCCCTTGAACACTGAGGGACAACTATAGAAACTTGACATGGACCAAAACTTGATGATGCAGTGGATGTTGTGGCTTTCGTCAGGTGACCCAAAGGAGTAAAAGAAACTCAAAGGATTGGCTTGGTGCAGAGGTTCAGTGGATTAAAATGTGTGAAATGATAAAATGACGTGTTCAAGGATGACCGTAAGAGCTACTGGTAGTGTTCTCAAAAACTGCTTGGCTTGCTTCTTTCAATTTTTCCCCCATCCAGATAGACGAGTACCTCTTTTTAATTTAATGAGCTCGAGGAGGGTAACACATGCTCGATATGACTCACCTTCAGTAAGTCCCTCTTCCTTTGTTTAACAAACTAGAATAAGTAAGTGTTTGTTCCCGTATGGGCCCTTCAATGTATGATTGTTTAATAAGTCCAAAGAAGGTAAACTTGGTGGTTTTTCATATCTAGAGAGTCTGAAAACAATTTAAAGACGACTCCAAAGTGGTCCTTTTTCGTAATGCTAGTCTCGCTAGGCCGAAAAAGAGATAAATAATCACTCGAAAGACGACCTTTCAAACCTTTTAATGAGTGGGAAAGGAAGCAAGATCACTCGACAATATTTTCATGTTTAGAGAGTCTAAAAATATCTTAAATACGACTCCAGGGGGTTCCTTTTTCGTTTAACCATGTGAGTCCGAAAAAGTGATAAAAGTATACTCAGTTACATTCTCATGTTTTTTATGAGCATGAGAAAGAAAAAAGACTAAGCTTGGTATGCCCCCATCTTGAAAGATGATGGCTTAAGTCCAGGATGATCATCAAAGGATGGAGACATGCCCCTCAAACTTCAATTCATTCACCGACTTTGAGGTTGTCACCAATTTCTCTATTGGATGGAGAAAAAAGGGTGGATGAAATGAAGGTTTAAAAGAGGTGACTGTTTCATTTTTAAATGAGCTTGACACAGGAAAATAACTATGCTCAAGGATCTGGGTTCAATCCCCAGATTTTTGTTTCATTTTTTAACGAGATTTCTACAGAGAGGAAAACTATGCTCAAGGCCTCTATTTCATTTTTTAATGATCTTGCCACAGAGAAAAGAAACTGTTCTTGTGGACTCTTCTTGATCAAGGCTTCCAAGAGAATAATGCTCTAGGAGGACACCATGTCAAGGGACAAAAATCGGTCATGGCTTCCAAGGGATCTTCACTGGATGGAAGAAAACCACTCTGGAAGGAACACATGTTGAGGGTCGCGATAGGGGTAAGGAGATCAGGCTCCAACAACCCTATTGAAAATATCACCATATCAACTACCAGATCCAAATCGTCAAAAGTTGAAGGAATGGGAGACGATGGAAGATCAACGTTAGGAGGGAAGATAGAGGGTATATCTGCCTGAATTTCTTCACGAGGGGGAATAAAAGAGGATCGATGATGGTTATCATCCCAAGGTAGCTCATCAACACTAAGCATTTCCAGAATAGATTCATTAGAAGGAAAAATTTTGGGAAATGTAGTCTATTGCATATGACAAGGGATTTAACCATGATGGCATCGAGTAATTGTCGGGTGTCAAAAGATGTTGGTCATCAGAAGAGGGAGAAGCAGAGGATAGCAAAATATTATGTTTTGGCTGGACTAAGTGGAATGGTGTCACCTAGTGGATCAAATTCCAAGGGACTAGGTACAATCCAAGGGTTAGATGATTCCAAAGATTGATAAGCCCTTATCGAAATCATATTGACGGTGGAAATATTATGTGTAGTCGGTGGAAGTGGTGTAGGGAAGGTACCCATAAGTATAGAATATTTCAGTAATCCAACACCAACTCTTTCATATGTGATCTTTTGATCTCCCAAGAGAGGAATGTTGTTGGTAGCGGGAGCATGAGCATCGGTTGTGCAGAAATCTAACTAATCAACAGTGACAATTTTGCCTTGATGAGGAAATTGTACACATCGAAACACCGATGAGGCAACGAAAATCATAGCATAAAACCAACTTATTCCAAGTAATAAGTTGTAATTGAGGGGAGCATCAATCACCTCGACATCAACAGTGATGGTTTTGCCACCCAACTGGATGGGCAGGGACTGTAAAATCCCATGGAGATGAAAACCTCTCCCATCAAATGCGCGTAACATCGTTGGGGATTTGTTAAGTGCGAGTGATTTTGAACTTTTCCAACATGATAAAGACGTGACACAAGTAGAGGCTCCCTCATCCAAGATGGTTTGGTGAATTTGTTGATTGTGAACAACAACATCAATTTGGAAAGCAAGTTGGTGGGAGAGTCAAGATGTATAATTGTCCAGGTTAAACATGATATGGTTGGAAGACTCAGGATCAACAATGCCAATATCAGTTAAGAGCATTCTACGTTGACTGGGACAGTGCTATAGAACTTCTAACACAGACGTAGCACATGATGCTTGAGCCAAATATTCAACAATGTTGTAGTTCTTGGCGGCATGTGAACTAGGATTAAAGGTAGATTTACAAATAGTTCTCTTAGGAGGGCATAAGATAGATTCAAATGTAGGTTTCTCAATTTGAAGTGGTCCAAACGGAGGATTAAATGATGGACGATTAATGGAGGATGGTGATGGATATGATAAATTATCAGTATCGTTAATGACTTTTCCTTTGTTAAGTTTAACCGGTGTGTCGTATGCCTTAGAGTGAGTGGCCAAATTAATCCCTTAAAACATATAAATATGTGCACTTGTCAAGGCCTCATCATGAGGATGGCTAGAACTTCCCTCGGGAGAGGGGGTTTGAGCAACCATGGATTGTTTCTATGGAAAAGGATGAGTAAGCACAATAGGTTGTGAATTTCCCTAGAAAAGTTTGGCCACTTCATCGTGATGTGGACACTCTCGAGTGTAGTGATCATCACCACAAATGATACATGGGAATTTTAGTTTCCATTGTGGTTGTTTTTCGTTAGTGGGTGTTTGAGCTTGATTTTTTGGTTGTTCATTGTTATTAGTATTTTTTGATTTATTTTTTGCCTTCTTTTTACCTATGGATTGTTGTGAAGGGGAAGATTGAACTGCATTCACCTCAGAGATATGAGTTTGGGGGGATATAGAGGAGAGTGTGGTCGACTGGGAAGTAGATTGTCTTTTGACGAAACTGATAACACCGTTTGCATGAGATGAGGATGACGACTTTGATGGATCGGTATTAGCTCAAGAAGCATTCAAAAGAAACTCATACAAAGTACCAGATTGTGAATAAACCAAATCTAAGGACTAAGCCCGAGCAATGGTTTCTTCCTCGGTGACTGTGCCACCCATAGCGACATCATGAGTGATCTGGGGTAAAAGGGATTTAGTAAGCCACTCCGCCAATAATATGTTAGGAATGATTGCTTTGATCATCCTTTATCGTCGTCTCCACTCACGAATATGGTCAGAGATATGCACAAAATTAGGTTGACAAAGGGAGGTCAAGAGTTTAGTACCTGTCTCATAGCGAATAGGTAATTGAAAGTGTGTGAGGAAATACATGGCAAGGGAGTTGAAATAATGAAAATAAGCACGTGGTAGTTCAATATACCACTTTGTTGCAGAGCCCGTAAGTGTTCGCTAGAAAAGATGAAAACATATAGAATCATCCAGGAGGGAGTTTGACGAATACCACAAATGGAAAGTCATCACATGGTTATTTGGATCTTCTCCAGATTTTTTGTCAAATTTCAGAATATCAGAAGGAAGTTTAGCTAGAATAAATAGCCAAACCGGTGAATGAAAAATAGGATCATTGGTTAACCAAGACAAGTCTGGGAGATCCAGAGTCGCAAGGAAAGGTAGCTGTCAATTAATTTGCGGATGATACTGGTGTGGCATAGGAACACCAGTAGGACCATAAACTGGGTTAGGTGGATAATTGTAACTAGTAGGTCCTCCTACATATGGTTGTTGTTGAATAGGATAAACATGTTTTTATGATGGCTGAGAAACATTTGCATAACCCGATGGGTTATGAGCATTATGAGACGGATGATTTTCTTGCCCATAAGGAGGATAAACATGTTTCCATTGAGGAGGGTAAGAAGTAGATCCCAGAGGTGGATACACATTAGGGGGAGGGTACACATTAGACCCTTGGGGAGGATAAGGTTTTTGTCCTTGAGGACTCTAGGTCGTGTTTGGGATGCCACCCAGATAAGGTTGTCCATAAGATGGTCTAGAAGGAACAAGATTTGATACTCCTCCTTGTGGGTTATGATATGAGTGGTGCCCCCCAATGTGGGTTTGGTTAAATGTGCCTCCCGAAGATAATCCCCAAGATTGTGAAGGGTTTCTAGAAAATGAAGGTTTCCCCCCTGCCAGCGGTGGATTAATGACCGGGGTATGATTGGAAAAGGGAGGTTGCCCTCCGAGAGGAATATGAAAAGGGGGTTGTCCCCCAGGAGGGGTAGGCCCACCATAGGATAGTGGTCCTCTAGGAGGGATAAGTCTACTAGATTGTGGTTTCCCTCTATTCAGTTGTATTTGGCTGGCAGGGGTCTACATTCTCTGGTGCAAAGATGTCCCAACAAGATCATGCGAAACATGTGGAGTTGTAGATTGAAAATTTGTAAAAGTGGGGGTAGGTATTGAAGTGCCTTGGGAATGAGTAGAGGTGATGAGTCTAGCATTAGGATGGACTTGTGCTGACGTAACAGTAGGTTTAATGACCTGATCGATGGGGTGATTCATATTTTGATCGGATGGCCCAGTTTCAATAGGAGGGTCATGAGGATTAAAGGGTTGTCAAAAGGATTCAAAATGCTCATAGAGGTTGCATCCTGATGAAGTCCTCCATATAGAATGAGAAGGGGTGGGATTTGTATCTACTGTAGTGGTAGGATGAATAGGAGTCCTATACTCATCACCAAATATTGGTTCTGTGGATCCCATATATGTTTCGGTAAATACTCTCCTAGGTAATTGTTGTACTTCTTCGTTTATGACGTTCCCAAGGGAGTCTAAATGAAGTAAAAGTGGTTTGAGAGGGGTTGTCGAAATAGATATAGTGCGAGGGGTGGGATTATAAACTGTAACCAAAGCGCCTTCTGAATTGTCTAACGAAGGAGTAACAACACTCCCAGTGTCAGATTGATTTTCTACCTCTCCATGGTAGTTCTCTTCTGGAGGGTTAGGAGGCAAGGGTTGGTATCCTCTTGGAGGTATCCCTTGCATCCTACATAATCGATGAAGACCTTTATCGTCTATAGACTCAATTTTGGAGAATAACAGTACACACTGAAAATCTAGGGCCAACTAACGAAAAGAAACAACATATGCTAATAAAATCTAGGATTCAAAACAAAGAAAAAAAAACCTTCTCTCAATGACTGTACTAGTTGGTGATGAAATCCAATGTGGCGTGATCAAGTCAAGAATGGGCTAGGATATGGTGGAACAATTACGATGGTGACCTGCTTAACGGACTTACATCTTGGTGCAAGCTTCCATGGAGTAATTGTGGATTTACCCTCCAAGGATCCTGAGTGAGTTTGACCACCATATGTTCCAGGTACAACGAAGACTTCCCTTCACTGTCACCTCATGTAAGTACCTAAATATTATGGAAACTAAGGACACCAACTCGTATTCAACCCTTGGGTGGGTACAATTGACAGTCTGATCCAAACGTATGGGCAAGATAACAAGTCTGAAATCAACTCGAGAATCTCCCACACATAATCATGGGTATACCTTCAAGTGACCCCCAATATATGATCCGACCACTATAAACAGTTGAACCACAGAGGGATAATATCCATAACTCTCCTGAATGCGACATCGTGCATAACCCCTGTGTGAGAGGGGGATCCTAAAAAGCCTATACGACAATTGGATTTTCTCTCCCTATCGCAAGATGCTAATGTTTGTTTCGAAAAACTTTGTAGAGTTGTACTCATGGCCTAATCCAAAGTACTAGTCCTAGTCTAATTTTCGTGGAAGATTCTAAAAACAAAAAATGTTGTAGATAAATTGTAATTAGCGTTAATTTTACAGTTGTTCTTTAGTCAAGTGTGTATGAAAGTGAAACTGATGGTATTATCACTCAATTCCAAAAAAATGCACAAGTAAATGATAAGCAGTCTTGTCTTTCGATGAATGCCTATTTAAGGGAAATAGAGAAAGTTATTTTCACTATCAAACACTAAGATGCAGCATCCTCATACAATTTTCTCTTAATCAAATCCAATGTAATGCTAAAAAATTTTAGGAATGCCTTCTAATATCCAAACCAATCACTAAAATATGTCATTTTTCTTATATGTGGTTGATAATCATATGTAAAACTTCTAATGTCAATCAAAATTCAAGAGTAAACAATCAGAAGCAAACCTCACACAAACAAAAAAAATACACTCTTGTCGTGAATAAACAAGAAAGCCAAAGATAACCAAATTTGCAAAGAACAACTAAAAAACCTCAAAAAAAAGAGAAATGATGGAAAAATGACCTCAAAGATCAAATGGAAAGGTTCAGAGACCTTTGTATTTCCTCAAAAAGGCTTCCACTCAGTGAGATAGATGAGAAGAAAACAACAAGTTAACTCTAGGTTAGCAAAGACAAAGAGTGACTTCAAAGAAAGGAAAGAAAATGAAAATGTCAAATTTCCAAACAAAAGAGGATCAATTCTTAGAAAATGAGGTGTTGAAGGCCAAGACCAAGTTGAACTGAGAGTATGAGACTATGAGAAAGTACAAAAAATGAAATGAACTCAGAAATTGAAAACCTAGAGGATTTTTCACAAAAAAGGGGGTAGCACTCTGGTGTAAGGGACACCATAGCATTCCAACACTCTATGAGAGACCAACAGGGAGTGTTAACGCTCTGATATCAAGGGCAGGGGAGTGCTCTGCTTCAAAAGTTCATAAAAATGCCCAAAAACTCAAAAAATCAAGCAGACTCATCCAATCAAGTAGATATCAGAATCAAAAAGACAGTATGGAGAAGGTCAAATGAGTGGGAAAAGGTCCAAAACAATATCTGGGAAAGGAAAAAAAATCAAAGTCCGTTCCCCATTAGAGTCGCCAATTTATGTTACAATTGAATCCTCATGCGGACAAGCAGATTATCTTCTGGTCTCTAGACTCCTAAGGGCAAGACAAAAAAGTTCTTAACATGGACACTAGAATTCTTTTAGATCTAATTAAGTTAACATACGAAGAGGAGGAAGAAAGGTGTGTACCTTGTTATCGACATTTGTCCTCGCAAAGTCCAAGTTGAGCCTCGATCCTGAGCTCCTTGATAGATCTTGTAGAACAAACAAAGATACAATGGACTTCCTATTCTATTGAGATTAGCTCAAATATAGATCTATCTACTGAATACAAACTCATGTGGGACAAACATAAGTTTGAAAGAAACAGGCCAAGCATTGATATATTGATAAGAACAAGTAAAAGTACTTACAATCCTTTGATTAAGGTGCAACAACTTCTTCCAGTTCTCCTTTTCCAACCCCTTTGCTCAAGTAACCTACATTAATTTCTTCAATGAAATCCCACTTATGAGATCATAAGTTTCATATCTCCAATCTCTTATGTTCATACCACTTATAGGATCATAAGTTTGGTATCAATTTCTAGTCTCTTCTCCTTCTTTCACCATGATAAGACCTCCTTATATAACCTTGGAGAGGCCCAATCACTTGAGATATATTTGGGATAATTTGAGGATTCTTCTCCTTTAGTTGAGGATCTTCCCTAAGATCATGTCTTGACCTTTTATTCAAATCCAACCACCTTCAGAAATTGAGGGATTCTTCCCTGATTTGTGTCAACAAACCCAAAACTCGCTCAAAAAAGGGTAGTGCTCCCCCAAAAGGGTGTACAGAGCACTCAAACTCTCCCCCAAATAGGCCTAGGGGGCGCTATCACTCCCTGACAATGGGTAAGGGAGCGTTCCTCTCCAAAATCCATTTTTTAGTGGTTCTTTCAGTGGAAAAAGGCTTCTACTCCCTGTCAACTGATTTCTCTTCTTCAAAACTAGTCTTTGAGGTGTCTTAAGTGTCCTTATGACGTCGTTAGAGGCACGAAATAGGAAAGATGGTAGTATTATGTTTGCAACACTTGTGGTCAAGATGCGACACTTGTGAACAATACGCGACACTTACAACACTTGTAATGATGACACTTGTGACACTATTGAAGTGAGTAATTTTGAGGTGTAAAAGAAGGTTAAACACATGAAGGATGTGTGGAGGACTTGTAGTCCTGATGATGAATTTGGATATATGTATGTTGTTTTGGGTGTTGATGGTACATAGTATAAGGGGGAGCGCATGAACTTGGTAGAAATTGTAAAAGTAGTACTACAAAAAGATGTCGAAAATTATAAGGTTGATAATGAAATATTTATGAGAGCCAAGGTGCAACAATATGAATTCAATGTCGAATTGATGTTGAGCTTGGCCATAATAGAAAATAATATGGATAAGGAGACATATACGAGTATATCAAGAAGTCACAGATCTCGTGATAAGAAAATAATAGAATAAAGAGGTGTTGGTAAGCATTCTTTTGGGAAATCATGCAGTAGTTCGAGTCCATATTCTATTAGAAGGCATAAGAGAAGGATTGGGGTGGATGATCTACAAGGATAGATGAATAATATAAAACCTCCTACCTTTTATGGGGAGCACAAAAAGGATGAGGATGCAGAGATATGGTTGTTGGGTATGAGGAACTACTTCCAGTTGCATAACTATTCTACACAAGTAGAAGGGAGAATTGATATCTATTAGTTAAAGGGAAAGGCATCCATGTGGTGGGATCAGTATGTGGAAGTGCATCAAATTGATGAGAAGAAAGTGACTTGGAGAGAGTTTAATAGGTATTTCCAAAACAAATATTTTTGGGAGTAGGCTTATTTTGAGAAGGAAGTCTATTCTGGGCGCAGGCCTATTTTTGGAGAAGGATATGTTTTGGGGAAAGACTTGTTTTTGGAAATGAAGAAATAATTTTGGAGCACATGGAACAAGTGGAAAGAAAGAAGCATGCAAAAAAAAAGGAAAACCAATGTGGCCCACAGGCAGACAAGCCTAACTGTGATAGGGTTAGGGTTTTTGATAAGGATTGTAACGATGCTAAGCCTGTAAAATAGTATAAATAAGGGACTAGGAGGCCTAGGAACAAAGGATGTCAGTTAAGGATAAGGAGGTGTGTATGTCAGATAGAGATATATCATATCATAATAGAGAGAGTTGATTGTCATGATTTTGTGGCATTGTTTATTGTAATAAGTGTGTAGAAGAGTCGAGTAAGGTAGAATTTGAGGGTTAGGTTAGAGGATGAGGATCCTGGTGTGATATAGTCCACCTCACAGAGGCTTCTTACCCTCAATATTGATTGTATTACTGAAGATGTAATGTGTGCAACACAATATTTTGCAACAAATTAAATAAGAGAGCAGAGAATCCAGATCTTTATGGACATAGCGCTCGGAGGGGGTGAAAAACAGTAAACCTTGTGTTATGTGTGATTGTTAATGAATGTTTACTTTATATTGATCATTAGCTTATGAATGGATGGTTAAACTAGATATATCAAAGTGCATGCATAGAGTTAAATGTGAATAAATCATAGAAATACTTGAATCATTTACAAGGATAATGCATAAATAAGGAAGAATGCAATCCCAGTTCCCTACTCAATCCTAGACTGAAAACACCTGATTATTGCAATCACCTATAAAGTTATCTCGGGTGAGACTATGTTGTGCACCATGTGCGCAACGTTACCTTCTGGTGTACTAGGAGGGCATATAGTTTTTGAGGGTTTTTTTGGAAACTTGTTGAGATCCAAACTTGGTTCAGCCCAAGAAGAAGTAAGAGAGAAGAAAAACAACAAATGTTTCCATTACCAACTAGAACTGCATGGGATTGAGTGGAAGGGATCCATGGAAGAAACGTGCATAGGATGAAAGTATAGAAGGGAATTTTCAGGCCATGGAATCCAACGAAGGTGGATATCAAAAGATGGTTGGAAACAAAGGACCTTGAGTTTGCATAGAAGGATAACAAAACTCTAAGTTGACACTACGCAAATATCTTGACAAATACATGTTTAGCAACTTGCATGAAGTATTTTTCTATGATTTCTCACATTTGTTGAAGTAGTGGTTATTGAGGTTAAAGGACAACCACCCTACAAATCAAATCAGACAGTTGGAGTGGAATCTTGTGGATATTTCACAGTTACAACAAGTTAATAACAAATTTACGTGCGTAGTACATTTTTGGTTAGATATTATTGTTGCAGGGTTTATCACCAAATTTGCAGTAGATACCATGAAGTCTTACACCGCAACAGAGAAGGATTTTCTAAAAGGAACCAGAGATAGGTACATCAGATCAATGTATACTTCAATCAAGATTTAATTGTATGACAACAGTGTGATTACCATGGAATCAGTCAACTAAACTTCCCTGTGTGCATGGGGGATGGGGGGAAGCACTGACATGAGGTTGATACATGGAGGAGGGGATGGATAAGGGAAATAAGAAGGAGTCCATGGATCCAATCATGATGGAGGAAGACCATATAAAGAAGATAATTAAAAAAGATGGAAAGACACACAACAGAGTACCCTACCAATATAAAATGAATAACAAGAAGAGAGCCATAGTCGACAAAGAGGGATTGGAAAGCAATGAAGAAGAGGTAGAGAATCTTTGGGCTGTGGAGAATATTGAGGAAATATTGCGTGCAATGTATGAAAGGAAAATATGAGGTCCATGGTCAGGAACAAAAGGTAGAACTCCAATCTAGATCACCATCAGTGTGGAACCTACAACCCGATGTGCGACTAATACACCAAAATGAATATGAGTGTTTAGACAACTGAATTTTATTGGAATAAAGCAACAGGAAAGGGATGCAATCAAGGAGAATCAACTGTGGGAGATACTTCAGTAAGTAACAGTCAATTGCTACACAGCGTGAAGGTAGTAATTCAACATACTTCAAAATTGTAGGACATGATCCCACGATCAGATTACCATAATTTTGGGGAGAGGCATCAAAAGACCCTGGAAAAACATTATTCATTTGTGAGAATATCTGGGAAGCAAAGTATATCATAGATGAGGATACAAAACTCGTGTAGTTATCTATCACACTAAGAGACCACGCACTAGATTGGTACATGAGCCTAGATATAAATAGTCGACCGAGAGTAACAAAGACTATTGTAGACGTGAAAAAACTACTAATAAATGAATTTTAGAAGCCCAAATCAGAAGACTAGTACATGAATGAAATGATTGAAATCAGGAAAAAACCAGGTGAGTCTATTTGGGATATTGATCAGAGGTTCAACTGTCTGAAAGGTAAGATGAAATATGCAATTACTGACATGCAACATAGGCACTTATGTGAGAACTCACTATTACCACACTTGAAATACGCATTAAGATGAAAGAAGTTCCAAACTCAAGAAAAGGATCTACATGAAGCCTTACACCTGGAAGAGAACTAGTATTAGAAGAAGAATCTAGCAATAGATGAGTTTAAGGAGGATATGAATAATCTGACATTTCAACTTAACCAGAAGAAGGGAAAAGAGAAAAGACAAGTTGTGTGGTGTACCCTATGCATGATAGAAGGACACCATAAGAATGAATGTCCAACTTTCGCGTAGTATATGAAAACAGGTGTACCAAATCCATTGCCAATAGGAGGGCCATGGTTGTAAGATGCATGGGCATGATCCATATCATTTTCTAATGATGCAGAAGTATAAGACAATACCCAAAAGTTCATATTGCAATTTTTGCAAATCAGTGGGTCATGATGATAAGGATTGTAGGACAATGGATTTGATGAGAGAAATAACTTTAGATACTTATAGGGTGCAATAATAAATTATGATAGGACAAGTTGCACCTCTGTTCATCTAGGTACCACCACCATACAACAATGCACAACAATAGTACAACAATGCACAGCCATAGTACAATAATGCACAACCATGGTATAACCTCGTGAAGTATAACCAAGTACCTTTGTAAAATACACCATGAGGAGATCGAGGTGGAGGACGAGGCAGAGGACTAGTAGTGTGCCACAACTTCTAACAACTAGGAAATTATTCAAGGGATTGTCCACTTCCACTAGTGATATGTATGTATTATCGCATAGCAGACCATGACACAAAAGAATGCCTAACACTCTTGGGAAAGATCCAAGAAAAAAGGAACCAAAAAATCTGGAATTTCTAGTGGATCTCTGTAGAAGCGAGGGATGATGGGAGAAACATCAATATAGCTCAAGGAGGATCCAAGACAAGAGATGATGCAGAAAAACACAATCCAATGCAACACCAATAGGTTAATAAGAATATTGAGCCACAAAAGAAATTTGATGCACGAAAAGAAAAGGAAACATTTAAGGAGGCCAGGCAGGAGTTTCTCAAGAAAAATGTTGCATCTACATGAGTCGTGTAAAAAAATCAAAACTCACCAATATATGATATGTCATCCTTAATGTACCATACTAATAAAGGACAATCGTTAGAGAAAGTAAGCTCCATAAATATTATTTTGAAATCTTGTGTTAAGTTATTGAATGATCCATCATCTTTTAAGGTCTTACAAAATCTACTAGAAAGATGCAACACATAGGTAGAAGGAAAGTTAGAACAGAAAACAATCAATCATCTCCATACAAGAAGAAGGACAAGCAAAGAATTAAGACTAAGTGATAATATTGGGAATTTCAACATGGGAGATATTATACTAGACATAGGCTCTGAAGTGAATGTATCACCTTAGAAGAAATGACATTGTATGGGAGAACACACACTAGTCTATTCACCTGTCCAGTTGAAATTAGAAAATCAACACATAGTGCTACCAATTGGAAGGCTTAAAGGTGTGACAGGAGATTTGGATGTAGTGTGCTCTATGGATGATTTTGAAGTAGAGATAGTATATGTCACAACACTTTACCCAAAATTTCTTGGATTGGATTGGGAATTTGATAAGCAGACTATAATCAACCTAAAGAACTTGATCTACACCGAACTCTTCAAGGAATTTCGAGATGTATTCTCTTGGTCATATGAAGAGATTCCAAGAGTTGACCCTCGAATTGTTGAACATGAGATTAAAACTTATCTGGATGGTAAGCATGTTCAAAAACATCTTAGAGCTTTCAATCCCCAGAAGGCCCCTGCTATTAAGGAAGAGGTAGAGAAACTACTTAATGATGTCTTTATCTACCCAGTTCCCTTGACCGAATGGGTATTCAATCTCGTTCCCATGAATAAGAAGCAAGGAACCATCTGAGTATGCATGGATTTTTGTGACCTGAAAAAAGCATGTCCTAAGGACAACTTCCCAAAACCATTCATTGATCATATCCTCGATGAGTGTGCAGAAAGCGAAGTTTTTTCTTTCATGGATGGATTTTCAGGGTATAAGAAAATTCAAATTAAACCCGAGGATCAACATAAGACGAAATTTATTTGTCCTTAGGGTACTTTTGCATACCAGAATATGCCTTTCGACCTTAAAACAATGAGAGAAAACTTCCAACGTGCTATGACCTTCGCATTCCACGATCTTAATCAAATAGTCGAAGCCTATCTTGATGATCTTGCTGCTCACTCTCGTAAGAGAGTGGATCACCCTAAACACCTTTGGCTAGTTTTTGATATATTTCGTCATTATTGAATCTGATTGAACCCTTGCAAATGCATATTTTGCGTTAGGTCAGGACATCTTCTAGGATTTTTAATCTCTGAGACTGGGATCATGATAGATCATTTTATGGTTGAGGCAATACTTTGATTGCCTCCCCCACGCACTATTCAAAAAGTTCAAGGTTTACAGGTGAAAAATAACTTTTTACGTCGGTTTATAGTGAAATATGCCAATATTACTAAGGGTTTCATGTGTCTTTTGAAGAAGGACACCCATTTTATCTGGGATGAGCAATCCCAAGAATCCTTTGATGCTTTGAATAAAGCCTTAGTATCAACACCTCTGTTGATGTCTCCCGACTACAGTAGAGATTACTTGCTTTATGTCACTGCGTTTGAAGAGACGATTGGTATGGTATTGGTTCAAGAGGATGATGAGCTCCATGAGCACATCATCTACTATCTTAGTCAAAACTTAGTCGATCTTGAGCTCAAATATTCTCACGTTGAAAATCTAGCTCTGGTTGTCATTCACGTAGTTCAATGATTACACCATTATATATTGCTTTGCAAAACTACTGTGGTTTTCGATGTCAATCTATTTCAATACGTCCTTACCAGGCGTATCATAGGGGTAAAGTCCAATAAATGGATTGTCATTTTACAAGAATTCAATCTTGATTTCACTTCTACGAAATCTAAGAAATCACTAGTCTTTACAGAATTAATATCCGACTTCCCATGATTAGACGAGGATGTTATTCATGTTGATTATTTTGTGGATGAAAACATTTTCCTTGTCTCATCATTAGACCTCTGTTATGGGGAGATTGTTCTATCTCTTCAAACTTTCAAGTTCCCTTAACATCTTTCACGAGATGACCGATGACATATAAAATACCAAGCTAAGAATTACCTTATCGTCAGTGACACTCTATATCATTGAGGGGTAGACAAAATCTTGCATCATTTTTTAACTCATGAAGAAGTCAAGTCAGTTCTAAACGATTTCCATAGTGGGGCTTGTGGTGGTAATCTATTCGGGCTTGCAACAACCCAGAAAATTTTGGGATCCTGTTATTTTTGGTCGTCTATATTTAAAGATTGCATTGAAGCAGTTAAGAAGTGTCACACCTTCTAGGTGTTCACTCAGAAAATGTGCTCACATCCAACCCCTCTCCATTCAGTCATTATCATTGGTCCCTTCACGAAGTGGGATGTGGACTTTGTGGATTGTAACCCAACTTCGGTTGGGGGGAATCAACACATCAATCTGGCCATAAACAACTTTACTAAGTGGGTCGAGGCGATGCTTATAGTTAAATACGATGAGAAGAATTTTGCCTTCTTCGTATTCAATCAAATTATCACTAGATTAGGAATCCCGAGTGATACTGTCATTGATCATGGCAGTCACTTTCAGAATGAAATGATGGAAGAGCTAGCATCCAAGCTAGGGTTTTAGCATGCTCATTCTTCCACTTACTACCCATATGAAAATGGAAAAGTAGAGGCCGTAAAAAATTCTCTCAAGACCATTTTGCAGAAAACTGTCAGCTAGAGAAAATCTGACTGGCATATCATGTTGTATCCTGCACTCTGGGCATACCAAACCTCGGTCAAGATTTCCACCATATTTTCTCCTTTCCAGTTAGTACACAGTGTGGAGTCAATATTACCTATTGAATGTGAAATCCCTTCTCTTATATTCGCAGTTGCACTCCTACCTGACACTTCTGATCTCGAACGATGCCTCGTGCACCTAGAGAGCCTTGACGAGAAGTGTCGAGACCCCTCTACGGCTATCCAAGCGAATAAAAGACATTTCAAGGTCAAATACGATAAGTCTGTTTGTCCTTGGCCATACGTTGAGGTGACTTGGTCTTGTTATATGATCAAGCCAAAGAACCACTGGGTGCAGGCAAGTTCAAATCCATGTGGCATGGTCCCTATATTGTGCGACGTGTCCTAGAAAAAGGAGCCTATGAATTAGAATATTATTAAGGGAACATGTTGGCCAAGCCCACAAATTGGCTATACTTGAAACAATATTAAGCTTGAGCCCCAAAATTGGGCATAACTCTTTGTATACTAATGTAATTTAGTGTATATATATTTTCCCTTTATTTCTTATCTTCATCTTGCTTATCGAGTTTTCCCTTTATTTGCAGATGTCAATAGAGTGTTCAGTGTACTTAGGATTTGAGAACGGAGCTAGTCGTCATACACAAAACTTGGCTTCCGCTGCTTGGGTTATTTACTCACTCGAGGGTCTACTGGTGTCTTCAGGTGGTGTATGCCTAGGACCATCCATGAATAATGTGGTCGAATATAGCACCGTTATAGAACTTTTACGTGATGCCATTTGTCATGGTATTCACTCTTTGGAAGTTCGCCTGGATTCCCAGTTAGTAGTATGTCAGTTGAACAACAGTTACCATGTGTGCGACCCTGTGTTACTTTGACGATTTATATGGGTATGCCTTTTCAAACGACAGTTTGATTTTATTACCTATCATCACATACCTAGGAGTTATAATTATGTATCTGATGCATATGCTAATTTCGTTTTAGATTGGCATTTGTCACATAACTAAAGAAAAGAAAACATTCTCATCAATTTACACATTGTAACATAAGTAAAGCCGAAGAACCATTTTTTTATATATATTTAAAAAATATAGCGTTTATAGTACAAAATTGGGGTTAACACCCTCAATACACATATACAACCGATAATACAAGATCCATGACATCTATGTTTGTGGCGTCAAATGTTTCTCATGATAACAAACTATGATGTTTCTGAGATGTTGAAAGAGTCACACCCAAGCTCTGGGCACGCCTACCACCTGTCGCTGCATAGCCTCCGAAAGATCCTCAACCTAAACGATTAGAATCCTTTGTGACAAACGAGACAGGTTGCCCTGAATATTTTGAAGGACTATCTATGCTTCTCCTCCTGCCGCCTCATCTCCCCAGTGCATCTGACGACGTCGTGGAAGTCCGTCCGACCATCGTGGACCTACGTCTGTGTTACATCCCTGTCTAATTAGTACTTAAATATCATCCAAAAATATTTTTGTTTTCCTATACAAAAATAAAAAAAATAAAATGTTTAAAAAACTTTGACATACCTATGTCCCCGTATGTGGCCCTTAGTGGTAATGTGATGTGAGGGTCCCCTTTGAAGTCGATCCCTACATAGGGATAGTCATACAAAGAAATGACTTATCATCTCCACCAGTAAAAGAAATCATCGTTGTCGGGTGTGGAAACCCTACCTACCCCCTGACGTATCATCACCTAGGTCAACCATGCCATGGCTAGATCGTGAGGTCCTCAAGGAATGATCTCAACTCTAGGTCCCAAACCTAGAACTCACTTGAAGAAAAAGGTACACAAGATGGAAGAAAACCTGAAGTTCCTCTTACCACCCTATTTGCACTCTATCAACTGGCTCTTCATGTTATCTAGTAGTGAGGTGCACCAGTCATACATTGTGGGTCTCAAGCATTATACAGAGTAGAACATAAGAGACCTCGATTCTTGGTGCAATGAAGTCGATCCTATGATCCATGTCAAAATGAGGACAACAATATTGAGGCTTAGATTGTTTATCACTCGGATGGGGAGTTGACTCTCGACCTTCTCAGTCCTTACAATGCAGTGAGTGTCTATGTATTCTTCTATCTTCATACCGCTCCCAGCTCCTTGGGCTTTGAGGTTGAGCACCTCACCCTGACATAACAACCTGGTCAAGAAATAGATATCCTTGACTTCAATCCTTAATGGTTTCCCATAAAGGTTGAAGCTCTCACTGTATGGATCCCAATAATCCACGAGCAATTGTAGAAACCTCACTTGGGCCCTCATCCCTTTGAGTGGCCAAAAATTATACAACCCACATCTTTTCAAGGCCATTTGGGCCCCTAGTTATCTTTCCACAACAACATTTACCTCCTCATGTTCACTTTCCGTACACTCTAGCACCATCCTACAAGAGAAACATCATTTTTTGAGTTAGAAATCATCAAAAACCTTGATTACGAACATATACGTGCGATGGAACATTCACAGTCGCATATAGGGCTGAGTATACATAAGATATCTGTTAGACAACCATTTATAATCATGCGTATACACGACCCGGTGAATGGTAGCCCACGTACACCTAAACCTCTAAATTTATCCTTAAATAACTTAAAAATTGAACCCTAAATACAAAATGTAATCCAATAGAAAGGAAGAGGAGGGGAAGAGGAATTACCTAGTCCAGACGGTCATTGATTCTATCACTCGTAGCTCCCGCAATCACCAGTTGAAGATTAGAGGTAATTTGGTCCAAAATCCACTATTTGGGTAAAGAGTAAAATGGTATAGTAAAATTGGTTTTTGTTACTATTTATAGCAAATTTTTACCCACTTTGCATAGTTTTGGATATATTTTCTCTTAATGGACTAATACAACAGTGGATCAAGTTGGTTTTTGTAGTTTTTTCGAGGGATTCTTGTCGTTTTCAATGTTATATCGACTGTTTGTAACTTCAGACAGGTATTTTTTCTACCCAACATATAGGATAGGTACCCATTCCATCGTGCACACTTGCATCATCCTATAAATGTCACTCATATGCCTTACGTACGAACCCATTTTTTGGCAACACAAAACTTTCTATCTACTACTAGAAGTGTCGTTATCAAATTGTAGAGACTTACCAAACATGGGTACCTTAGTTAGATCCTCTGCTTCATTTGGTGCCCATGTAGATATTATTTCGTAGGACCGAGAGTCCCTTATAGATAATACATGACTTTATGATGAACCGTATTTCTCACCCATAAACATGATGACCTAGAGGACTCCCACGCGAGTTTGATTTAAGTTGTTTTCTGACTCGTCTTATAAAAAAAAGAGAAAATATTGTCGAGTGAACTTGTCTCTTTCACACTCATAAATTGGATCCGAAAGGACGTCTATTTGGAACATGTTTATCCATTTTTCAAATGAAATAGACTAAGATTATGAAAAAGGAAATTATTTGGCGTTAAGTTGTGATTGCATCTCATGCCCTTGCTTGCAGTATTGAGCCTCTTGTTGGTTCTCGCTTTGTGTTATAAACCGTTTGACTTAGCAATTTTGCATCTTCAACCAAGTAGAGCCTTGTTTATATCCTTCGCATATTGACACCCTACACCCAAGAGGAAACGTTCCCCCGAGTTTCCATCTCCCGCATGCACCTCCTTGCGTTGAGCATAGGTATGTTTCACTGCTAGAACTAGTTTTGCTTACTTGCGACACTCATTCTCTCCTCTGTATTATATCACTTATTTGACTATGAAAAAACAAAAAAATATGGGTTTGAAAGGAGTATGATCTTATATTGGAAGAATTCGTGTCACCTTTGAATAGAGCACAAAATTTTTTAGTCCACTTGTCATCATAATTTTTTGTTTAGCATGACCTTAGGATACTGAGCTCGTTACAAAGAGTTTACTCCCCCAAATGGTTACTCTTCTAGTCCTTATGGAGAATTTGATTGGATACTTTTGCATCTCATGGTTTCATCATTGAGTCTATGCTTCCAAAGTCTTGCATATGTCTCATGCTCTTGTTCAAAGGATGTCTATCAACCTGTGTCAACCATTTCTCATAACTCTTGACTTTGCATGTTGTCCATACCCTCAATTTGTATCAGAATCACATGAAGTTGTAATCCTATTGCACACCCTAGTTCTCCTTTCCTCATTGGTAGGTAAACTTGAACCCAACAATGGACATTTCATCATTGGTCATTGACTGGGTGGTTTCCCTTGTGTTTGATGGCAAGACATCTATTCACACATTTGGATTCATGTAGTGTCTTGGATGCCATTATCCTTATTGGTGGTTTCCTCACCTTTGTCAATAGTTTTCCTCATTGGCTTATATTTAGAGGGTCTTTTTTATGTATCACTTACACTTGGAACATGTGAAAGATGCACAGGGCCGTTGGTTCGTGAACATGTTCTTCGTCCAATTTCCTCCAAATCATCAAGCTCCTGCTTTGTACCTCATGCTGAATGATGCGATATGCCTTAATGCTCTCCTTTCAGTGGGTCTCCTTCCATCGAATTCATCTCCTTTATTATGGAGACAAGACCTAGAGTCCTATGAGTACCTAGAGGCTTGCAGTAATTAGTGCCATGTTCTCTCACCATTGATAGTTGGGAATACATCAATGTCTTCTGATCGATGGATTCTTCAATTGTTCGACCCCGAATCCTTTATTCACACTTGTAAGAATGTACTTGGTGCCTTGATACCAACTTTCATCATCAGTAGGTTGTCTTCCGTTTGTTAATGGTATAACTCAATGATTGATAATAAAACGAAGTCTCATTGTGTTCAACCTCAACTCCTTTATTCACAGGATGCAGACTTTCACCTTTGGCGGATTATGTAGAAGACTTGAAGACATCAGTTTGTAGTCGCATCTTTTCTGAGTTATTTCTACCTTTTAATTGGACCAGTACCTGTGTGACTTCAATGATCATGGGAGATCATATTGTAATCCATTGTATACATATATCTTCAGATTGATTTTGAGACTGGTTTTACTGGTCCTTTCCTGTGACTATGACATCCTTTGGCATGCAGCCACCTTTGTATTTTCCTATTAATGGCCATGGACAATTGTTCGGTATATTTTCACATGGATCTGCAGTGTAATTTATATTGGCAGCCATGTGTGCAAAGTCAGTACAGATTGTAATGAGCAACTAGTTATTCCAGTTGGGTCCCCATTACTCCACTTCTGGGTCTTATAATGTATTTTGGCCATCGCATATACTCTTCTAACCTCACACATTAGGGGGCATATATTATAGCAATATTTGCCTCACGCAATGAAATCTTGCACAGAGGGCCTTATTTTATTTCCCTATGCATACTTGAAATCCATTTTTGCAAATCCCAGAGCTAAAAACACATATTTTCCACATATACGTGCTTTGCCTATATTAAAACATGCTTATACGCAGGTTGCACCACTACAGCCCACGTACATCAGGATTTGTGCCCAAAATTGAAAAAATGGTGACGGGTTTCCATGTCACGTCATGAGATCAATGATCCTTGGCCTTCCATATAATGGAAACGTTTTGAATCGGCCCTTCAGTTCCACTTGAACGCTATAAATGCACCAAATCCAAGCTATGGAAAAGAGGAGAAAGAATTCAACTTTGAGAGCAAGGTTACTCTGGAGAAATTACTCACTTCACATTGAGTCTGCATCCCTTTGTCCTTTAATTTTGAACACATTGTTTAGCCCCCAAGCTCTTCCCTTATTGATTGAAAACTTCATTGTCTCTCTTATATGAGCTTGCCTTTGTTGGAGGATTGAAGTGGTGAAAAGAACTTGGTTTCTCAGTTCTGAATGATGCCGACACAAAAGTTTGTAACTCATTCACTTCTGTTGATTATATTTTAATAGAAATACTCTTTTCTCGTCGAATTAATATCTTTCAAATATTTGAATTATTATTCCATGGGCATATTTGTTATGAATGTTGATGGATTATGCTATTGAATGTGCTAACATTATACATTATCACCATATGAATGCATTACTTGGTTATTGAGGACTAGTTGCAGGTATATTTCTTTGGGTCAAGTGCTCAACGATGGACATCATCAAACATCTGTATGAGGTAGGCCTTTTATCTTGTCTTTCTATCATATTTGTTTATATAGCATACTTGAGATTAGAGTTGATTTCTATAGTCATTTTCATCTGTTGTAGTTTACCCCTAGCCATAGAGAGATTTTCCTCATAACATAATGGAAGCATGAAGATTCTAGCTGAGGAGACAAAAGACAGTCATCTCTAAGTACCAGAGAGTGCAGTTTTTTTGTAAGCCTAGATCAACTCGAGTTTCTTCTGAAAGAAGGAACAAAACAAGTCTAGAACCTTCCAGGGGAGGAAAAAGGCATGACACAATATACACGAGGGAAGAAAAGAAGGATACAATTCCCATAGGGGGAATGAAATACATATATGCTAAGAGGAAGATAGGAAAATAATAGGTTTCTCTCGTTACTAGAGAGAACCCAGAAAAATTTATCTAAGAATAAGATTGCGAGCTTGATGTTGAGTGAGCATCTGATAAACCTCGTAGAGGCTATGATAGAGAAAGAATCTCTAAGAAACTTCAAAATTTCCCTTGCGATATCATGGCTTAGCAAGGGGTTTTCTAGAGTGCTAATAATGAATTCCTCTGAGCCTACGGTTGGGTGGAGAGGTGAACACCCACAGTTAGTTGGTCAGCTATCAACTGTAATAGATAAGTATTCCATAGACTCTGCAAACTTGAATTTAAATGTATGATTGAATGCTTGTATTCACTCTATACATATACATTCTTGATATATAGGGATGATGGAATATTATTGTATCTTGTTGGATGCTAGATAATTATGACTCTGGAGGTCTAACAGACTGAATATTTTGAGGTATAATTTGACCATTATCCCCTGTTAATGGTTTTATTCTTACTTTTACCTAGAAAGGGAAAACTATCAATAATGGGGTTCTAAACGAATTTGGGACATAGGGAATTGGCCTATGTAGTGGTTAAAAAATTTCTCAAAGGGATTAATCATGTATCAATTCCACAAGTAAAGATCTGGGATAGACTCCACAAGACCGCTTGGGTCTGGTCAATCCCTCGATTTACGTTTCCCTATTTTAGAACTTGAGTTCAGAGAATGGAAGGCACTTCCTTCAAACTAGTCGTCCAAATAATCGTGGACTCATTCCCACGACATTAATATTAGTTCGGCTAAGAGATAAGGGTGTAGCCCTCAGAACTTATCAAAAGCTTCATATGATCGGAACCATGGAACCTAGTGCTACGCCTGACGAGAGCTAAGCTTTATGATTTTCGGGGCTTCGGGGGTCCAGAGATCCGAGATGTTGGAATCCTAATAACATCAATATTGCATCGAAGGTGAACTATCAAAATGGTAACTTGACAGATGACTGGAAGTTGGCGGTCTGTTGGCAACCCTACGTGTTTTTGCTATATTTAATGACAGATAACACCTCCTGTAGCTGCCATCACCTCATCCTGTAAATATCACTATTCGAGGGTGATTATTGGGTTATAAAAGGATGTTTGATTATTCTTATTTTATTTTTATCTTTCATTTTCATGCTTGATTCATGACTATAAGAATGAATCAAGCATTAAAAATTAATGTCGCATTATAAACCTATCCAAAGCTTGGTTTCTAAAAGGTTTAATGTGCTTACATCTACCTCTTGTCTCTTACTTGAATGAATTTTTGTGTTTATCGTATATCAATGAAATACTTATGTTGAGTTGCTCTTGGATTGTAACCTTATCTTTTGGATCCTTTTTAAATATACCAAAAAATGATTGGCATTTGGTTTGTAAGAATATATCCATTCCTAACCTTTGCAAAATGAGTATACCCATTACATGTCATGGAAATTAAACATACCAGAACCGTATCCTGTACATCATTTTGGTTGGCAGAATGAGTTAACAGGCCGTTCATTTCGAGTTAATAGTTTGGGTAGTGTACTCTACCATCGATCCCTACAAAAATACAAAAATTGAGTATATATACTCAGAGAAATTCACCCCCCTAACAACATGAGGGTAGATGAGCCATTAATTCCAAGCCTAACATGCACATGATCCTTTTTTAGGGGAGGCTCAGATCGGCATGGCTCCTGTAGGAAATCCTGCACACAGGGGTACCACAAGCCTAATTTCTCCAGACCTCCCACACCTTCCATTCATGGCTTGAGCTGAGTTTTCAACCACCGCTCGAAATTTCAATAACTACGTTCTGCCATGGCAGGGGGTCGGGACTTCGTGCACATGAGACAAATACGTGCCTGCTCCTCAAGGTTCAAAGGCTATATCCGTCTTCCTTCTGGCTCCCCACTCAAAGGGACCCCGGGCTGTGCCCGTGTGCCCCAAGTCCGACTACCACGATTAACCCGTCGAACCACCCTAGCCATGTGCCCCTCATCTTCTTTGGACCACTTTTCTTAAAAAGTTAATTAACATGTAAAAGTAAAAAATTAAGTAATTTGGTTGTATTTGTATAAGTATACTTCGTGGCAATTGGAAACTTGACTCAATAATTTCTTAACTCTAAAAAGTAAATGTGAAAAAGTAAATAGGGTTAACGTATGCTTTTATAAATGCGAGGAATTTATTAACATTAAATCTTATTCATTGATTTTTTTGTAAGATGAAGAATATGCTAGCATCTTTAATTGTTGGCCACAAGATTGGAATTTGTAATTAAAAGGTTGATTAAACCACTGATTCTAATAGGGGATGACTATCGACCTAATTAAAATATATTGTTTCATATTTCAATATTTTAATAGTCAATAAATTAAAAAATAAATAATAAAGAGTAAAAAATATTTCACCACATTATTATTATTATTATTTAATCACAAAATAGAGTAAAACTAGATCAATATAAGAAAATCTGAAGGATAGTTATCTGTATAGATTCATCTTAACTAGTTTGATCTCGAGAGATGCAAACCTTTAATCTTTCCTCAATTTTTTGCACTCTTAAGATGGATATATACCAGCATTAAGATGGATCTATAGGTTGGTTTTTATTCATTCAAAATGTGTATATATACATAAATTTTTATTATTTTATTATTTTTTATTATTAATCTTTTATTTATTTTTATTATTATTATGTGTTATGTTACTTAAACATCTCAACCAAAAAAATAAATATAGTGAAAAGCAATTTCTATTAATGAATAAGTGAGAAACACTTACATCACAATCCATTACATGCTTAAAGGGCCTCCTTCACCTCCATTATATATGAGAGAGTGAGAGGAGAACAATTCCCATGAATTAATCTATGTTTATAAAATGTCATAGGAATGTAAAACACTAGGACTTCCTAAGCGGTCACCCATCCCAATACTACTCTATCCCGAGTGCGCTTAACTGTGGAGTTCTAATGGGATCCAATAAATTAACACTATGTTGTAGGAATGTACCTAAGATCATTGAATGAGGTTTTCAATTAACAAATGAATATGGTATTACATTCCATTCCCCATCAAAAGGGTCAATCTCATGGTTTATCAAAACCATAAGCTCAAAATGTTGATTCGGTGGAAAATATGGTAGGCCACTAAGATCCACTTGGATCATTCCCCCCCCTTTAGGAAGCAATGGTCCCCATTGTGTCAAGTTCCCTCGGGAGATGGGGAAACTTCTATTGAATCTAAACCTTGGTAAGTCAGTTTCCTTGTTGAAGTAGATGTCGTCCTTGTACTTTTCATGTGGAAGGATGTTATGAACCTGTTAGAGGTGTCGCATCCTTTCAACATATCTGGTTTCACGATCTTCCTTTTTTTGAGTGTGGGAGGAATATGTTGATGAATATGCAATAAGAAGAGTTATATTAATGGGGGAAACGGTTGGAACCCTAAGCATACTTGAAACGGGAAATGGCCAATACAGTTATGTTGAAGATGTGGAAGACTCTCATTCTCTTCATGCTCCTCTACAATCTCATCGATCTACTTATGCTAGATAGTAAGGTCTTGGGCTAAGGCTACAGTGGTTGCAATTACCTCCTGTTCACTGTCTGACTAGATTGTGAAGAGGGAAAAATTTGTGGTTTGAGAGATTACTTTGTGGCATTGTTTTTCTGAGATCAATGAAGTGGAAGTAGTCAAAGCTACCTTTGGTACCCTATAGAGCTAACCTACGAGACTAACAATGGTATTGTGGGGTCGAGACTCATAGATAGCGTGACATTTCCACATATATGATGGTCCTAAAAGAACATCACATAATTCAAGTGGGGAAACATCACAGACTACCTCACCCTTGAAGTGATTGATGCCATAGGACAGGTGAAACTGATGGCTAATACAAATGTCTTGTTTCCATCTCAACCATCTGATAATGTATGGTTGGGGGTGTGGCATCATTGGTAACTTCAATCTCTTGATAGCCTTGATTGAGATCGGGTTCTTCTGACTCTCGCTGTCAACAATGAAATGTAGTGGGGTCCCTTTTACACACATCTGCGAGTGGAAGAGACACTCGCCCTCCTCGAGCTATATATGAGAGAGTGGGAGGAGAAAAATTCCCATGATGCATGTGGGATAAATTAATACAAGTTTATAAAATTCCATAGGCATGTTAAACACAATGACTTCCTTGGAAGTCGCCCATCCTAGTACTACTCTAGCCCAAGCGCACTTAACTGCAAAGTTCTAATGGGGTCCAATGCATTAATTCTATGTTGTAGGCATGTACATAAGATCATTACACGATGTTTGCAATTAACAAATGAACATTGTATTACATTCCATTCCTCATCAAATGGGTGAATATCATGGTTTATCAGAACCATAGGCTTGAAATGTTGATTCAGTGGAAAAGGTGGTTGGCCACCGAGATCCACTTGGATCATTATGTGTTATGTTACATGAACATCTCCCCCATACTGGGTTGTAGAGCGTCTATTGACACAATAATATCAATGGATATTTGTACATGAGACCCTCCTATGGAAAATGTGATCAACTTTCTCACAAGAATGTAAGATGCTCACATTTTTTAACTAGGGAAGTCTAATGCAAGTTGCTTTCAAGGAAAATCCCTTACACTAGTGGGATTACTATAGTGTACCAATGACTGTACAGAAAATAAAAATCCCAAAAAGAGCATATGACAAAGATATAATAACCAAATTCAAAGGAAATAACTAACTATTGAGAGAAAGAGAAGGATTAACTCACCGAGAGTCTTATGGTTGTTGTAGTTCCTAATCATCACGATCTCTTCACTCTTTTCCATAATTACTCTACAACCTGCAAAAACCTTAAAGACACAAGCGTATATGGAGGTATTAATACTAATAAATACCCTTTAGTCTCATGAAATATAACGGTAATATCTAAGGAATTAATGTTCTATAAAGCATAAATGAAAGAATTGCAAGATAAAGATTACAAATTCAAATATTTTTAGAAGGAATGAGTTTCTATATTAATTCAACACTTAAGGTGGTTACATATTTATACATGTATTGTGTGGCACTTCCCTATTGAAAGAGGTTTTGGGTTCCTCCACCCTTACTCCTGCTATACGGGATAGTTTTGACTCCAAATTCAGCACAGGGCCAAAGAGAATACGAGGGGAGAATCTTGGCAATATTGGTGGTTGATCGAAAAGGGGCTGGAAATAAGGGTTTCCATGTCAATAACTAGCAGGAAAAAGGTTGTATAAGCGCTTATAGACTTGGCATGCATAGCCAAAATATGTTTTCTTTATGTTGGGAAAATAATCATTACTTGTCATTACCTCTCTCTTTGGACCAAATTCCCCTTTTATGTGGTCTCTACTTAGTTAAATATGATTGAGTATAGGTAAAAGGAGTTAGGAAACTAACCCAACCCGCAACTCATCCTTCAATTAAGCATAAATATATTTTTTCATAATTTATTGACATGTATGCAACTACCCCTTGGGTAGCCTGCATATACACATGCTTTACAACCGATAGGATGCTTACATATTCCAAAAGAGTGTTTTCTTAGAATGTCTCAAGAAGGTATGGGGAAGAGTGGTTTGTAAGTAGGATAGGGACTAGTCCAATAAGGTTGTCAATTCTTCAAAGGTGGCAATTGATGCTATAAGAGATGCCCCCTAATGTGTGAGCTTAGTAGAGTAACCGATGGCCGAAATACATTATAAATATTCAAAGGGAAGTGTGTTAGGGTGAAGGTTGTTAGGATCTAATCTAAGGAAAACAAAAAAACACATAAACAAGTTGGAATTTTCAATCCTCGAGGTAGGCATACCCATTCCCAGGTGTGATTGAAAGCATGGAATTTAATCAAGTACACTGCAAATCCATGAAAAATTTATATATAGAAAGCAATGATCATGGCCACGAAAGAGATACACAATGGATCCATGTCAAACAAAGATCATAGCCACGACAAAAATATAGAATGTATATATGTCTCAAAATCAATCAAGGATATCTAGAGGAAAAGGAAAGATGATTGATCCTTCAGAATTATCGATGTGAGGAGTGGTACTATCCAATCACAACTTAGGAATAAACATAAATGAGGTGATGCTACTGCATTCTTGAGGTCTTAAAATTAAACGTTATGGTATGATTCTACACTATGCAGATAGATGTGTTGATGTTTAACACAGTGAGACATAGTTTGATTACCATTCATTGGTGTATATCGTTAAAAAAAGTGAGACAACCCACCGATAATGACAATGGGAGTCAAGGTACCTAGTACAATCTAATAAGTGTGAATAGAGGTTCTGATGTTGAACACCTCGTAGAATCTATCAGTTAAGGAACATTGATGTATTCCCACTTTCAATAGCGAGGGAACCTCCCACTAATGACTACAAGCCCCAAGGTACTAAAAAGGACTCTAGATCCTTGTCTCAGAGCAATATGTGTTGAAGTCAATAGGAAGAGATCTATTGGAAGGAGGGCATTAAGTCATCCCCCATCATCCAAAAAAAGGAGTAGTAGAAGGATAAATATTTTGAAGTACTCGAATGAAATATTGAAAGGACAACCATGAAGAATATTTATCGCATGCACGATATGTAAATAGTGCATGAAAAAGACCCTTTGAATAACAACCAATAATGAATATTGTCGACAAAGGTGAGGAAACCACCAATGGGGGCAAATGGAATCCAAGCTACTACACAAATCCCAATGTGTGAATAATGTTCTTACCGTAGAACACAAGGGAAACCAATCAGTTAGCCACCAATGATGGAATTCCATCTCCTGAGAAAAAGGTCACCTATCAATGATGTAAATAGGCCCAAGGTGCAACTCTAGGTGAAACTCTCAGAGCAATTTGTCGCAGTCAATATGATCTTAACCTATCGGTAGGAAGTGAATTGAGACCATACATACTAGCACGAGTATAGGATAAAGATACTCTTGATTCTAAGATGTACTTGGCATAGGGGAAGGTCAACTTGAAAAGTCAAGGATTCTATGGAATGGCCAACACAGGATAAAACTTCCCTTGAACAGGAAAATGACACAATATGTGACTTAGGCAAAATGGATTGAAAATAAACATTGGCATATGTCTGTGAGGTAGGATTCAATGAGAGACTCTCCACAGTGACTAGAAGAATAATTAGTTAGAGGAGTAAAAACTCTATGTAACTGGTTCAGTTTCATATATCCATACTAACCAAAATTGTTGAGACTAGACTCTAAACTTTGTGCTTTGTTTAGAGGTGACTCCAATGTTTCCAGTAAGGATAAAGAAGACTCATTATGATGCTCTTTTTTTGTTTTTTGATTTTTTGTTGTCTATTTCACATTGGAAATCCTAAGAAATAATTAAATAATGATAAAATTCATGGAGGAAACGAGTGTCTTCGGCAAGCAAACTAGTTACAAGCGCAAGCAACATACCTATTATGAATGTAAGGAAGCATGTGTAGGATATGGCCACTCGGGGGAATGTTTCCTCCTAGGGTACAAGTGTCAAATTGCAATGGAAAGAATGAAAGGACAACGAATGATGATACTGCATAAGGATATGGCTAAGAAAAAACAAGATGAAGCTGGAATTAGGTTCAAAATCCCAAGCAGTGGAATGCAATGCAGTATTACAACTTAACACATAAATATGGGAGTCGCGTGGGTAAATATCCAGAATAATATTGAGAAGAATGTGAGGTTTTCAATGCAATGTCATGAAAGGCCTAAGAGGACTCCCGAGCCTAAGAAAATCTTTGGCATGGGCACCAAAAGGCAAAGTAGGTGCTAATTAGGATTCCCATGATGGTAGGATCTACCATGAACTGAATGACACTTAATCTGGTTGGAAAAGTTTTTTTCTCCAATAAGAGGGATTAACCTGAAGGAAAATGTATAATAGGTCATTGTTAAATTTGAAATGTGAGGAAGAATGAACCTGATCTAAATGTCAGTGATGGGAAAATTACATGAAAGAGTCATTGCAAATGGACTAGCGGATATGAGAAGTATTAGTATAACCATCTTTCTTGAAAAATATCAATTCAAACAGTCATTATGTTCGACAAATATGGTCCATTAATCATTTAAACGACTAAAAATGGTAAAAACTATATAAAAATGAGTTTAAAATTCTATATAATATGGAAAAAAGAACCCAAAAACATTTTTGTTTGAAGTTTTTTAAAAAATTAGGAAAATAGTGGGAAAATATTCCAAAATTCCAATGGTGACAAGCAACAATTGTCAGAATCCATCGACATCGGGACCAGGTAAAATAACTCTCAACCCTCTTCATTTATGTCTAGGATTTTTTTTTATTTTCCTTCATTTATTTTTTTCATTTTTCATTTTAAAAATGGATGGGATCATACACACCCATGCTTGGTATAGGGTGTTGGACAAGAATTATGGAAATAATATTCATGAAAAATCCTAAGTACATAATATGTGCATAGAAGAAGAATATTTGTGCAGAAGAAGAAGGAAGACTAGGGAGTGCTCAGTTGAGGCGCATTCAGGTGTACAGTGCACAGTGAGAAGAATAAAGAAAAGGAATAAAGAAGAAGAATAAAGAAAGGAATAAAGAAAGAGAAGAAAGAGGTTGAAAAGGAAGGATCACAACCCGACATGCTAAATACATAAGGACGCACAAAATCCAAAAGAACAATAGTGGGAGTGAAAAATAAGCATGCAGACAAAGAAACATCTTGAACAACAAATTCAACTCGAGTTATTGTTTTAAATATGTAATGGGTTGGGAGAATAGGGGTTATGTTGGTTCTTCTTCTTCTTATTCTTGAGTGAGTTGAGGAAGTAACCATTGAGTCTATGTCTGAGTGTTGAGGAGATGTTGCAGAGAGAGAAAGAGAGGCTTGTATTGTAGAATGGATAGGCTAGGAGAAGAAGAAGATAATCATGATGTACATCTTTGTAAAGCATAGTTTGCAAGCCTGAGACACTTTCATAAAGAATAATAAAGACCCCAGTTATTGTGGATGTCGACTAGAGTTGGGTGAACCATATTAATTATTGTGTTGAATTTCTTTTGTTTGATTATTCATGGGTTCTATCTGTATGCATATTAGATTAGATTTGTCTTGTGTGTAATCATTGCAAAATAGTTACGACTATTACAGTAATGGTTTAATGTTGTAATATGGAATATAATGGTAATATGAATCTGAATTCATTAAGTATCTCACAAAGAATAAAGACAAATTACATGCCCATAACCAATAAGTAAGAATGAATAGAATGATCACCTCCCATTCCCTCACTACTAAAGAAACTTGTTTCCTATAGTCCCAATATATGCCTCGGGTGAGACTTATTATGCATGCATGTGATGATGAAAGGGTCGATGTCTAAAGGGTTTTATTAGCCAACATAACTTAAACCTAGGGTATTACAGCCGTGCGTGGGCCAACAAATGGTTTCATTGCTGGGACTCAAAATTTGTGATTGAGGGAATGTTTTTGGAGGTTGACTAACAAAGAGATTCTAGAATGGTTGGAAAGGAAGGAATGATATTTTTCTTGAAAAGATAAAACAAACCCTCATATGATTCACAAGAAATGGATGCAAAGGTATGTGCACATAGAACTACATTAAATTTTCTTTGGAAAATTTCCATTTATTCTAACTGAGTGGCTAGAAAGATTAGTAGAGAATACTGGAAGATACCGAATGACAGTGTTGAAGAATTGTAATCCTGAGTTGGTAAGACAGTTGAATTATGTATGTAATCCAAGTACTCATGCAGTTGATTATTGGTTGGATAACATACTAGGAGGATACATTATAGAATTTGCAATAGATTGTACCCAATCATACAATGGTGCAGAAAGGGACTTTTTCAAAGGTTTGCATGGAAGTTTCATGAAATAATTGAGTATGTGGATAAAGATGTTTTTGTGTGACAAGTGCGTGATGGCGATGGAATCTGAGTGCTAAGGGGCTTGCGCACATAGGGGAACTGGGGGATGACAAGAGGATAGTTTGAGGACAGGAGAGAATTGAGTAATAAATTAAGAAGGAAGGGAGGGAATGGGGTTGCAGAGGATTGAAGAGGGTATACCAGAGGATGAAGAAAAGTTTAGAGTATTTCATGGAGGAAGGAGGTACAATAGGTGAAAGACTAAGGCTGGGAAAGGAGAGTCACAGAGTGAGCCAGAGGGAAGATAACCTTGTGCAATAGTCCAAATCGTGGAAATACCACATATAGGAGGAGAGGAAGAGGATTTCCAATTCACTCCTATAATAGAAGAGATGTTAATTCCTACTCAAACTGGGTCCTGTGTCAAATCCACGACCCCATGTGTGTTACCACAATCGGAGATAATAGTTGAAGACTTATAAAAATCAATCATAGTGAGCAAGAGAGGATAAAGTAGTAGCAATCAGAGCAGTGGAAGAAGTTCACAGATTCAGTGTCAACCAATATCACTAAGAAGAGGTACTACACAAAAAAAACATGGAAAGGGTAGACAACACCCTAATACTGCATGAGTTCGAGGGAGTTGGGTCAGAGGACCCATAACAAGATTTTTTTTCTCGCAAGACAATTTGGGCTGCTAAGAACGTACAAGATGAGGTTGTGAATATTTCATAGTTAGAAACCACAATTTGAGGTTGTGCATTAGTCTGGTACATGAAGTTGCAGAGTACCACACCTACAGGAAAAGCCAAGACTTTGGTAGAAATAAGACACGCATTGTTAATGGAGTTCAAGAAGCCAAAGTCTGAGTCGTAGTACATTATAGAACTAAAGGATATTAAATAGGTGCAAACAGAGTCAGTATGGGACTTTAATCAAAGGTTCACGGACCTGATGGGTAGACTGAATTTCCAGATCCTCGATCAACAACATCAAGAATGGTTTATTACAGGGCTTCTACCACACATTTGCAAGCCGTTGATTCAATAGAATGTTGTGTCACAACCCAAGGCTAAGGAAATTGCAATGAAATGGGAATCATCTATTGTAGGTGACAGTGAAGGGATGGCACAAGTTTAAACATAGTTTCTTATGTTGACATCAACTGCCAGAACTTACAAAAGGGAAGGAAAAATGTGAACAAGTCTAGTGTACCAAGTGTAGGACTGAAGGTCATCATAAGAACGAATGCCCAAAATTCACACAGTATCTGGTGACTGGAGCATCGAATCCTTTACCAGGAGGGGGATATTATGAGATATGTAAGAAATGGAGGCATCATCTAATTGATTTTCCACCGCTACATAATTATCAGAGTACACCAAGGAACTTATTTTGCAATTTTTGCAAGTCATTCATCCATGGAGAGAAGCATTGCCACGCATTAGATTTTATGAGGTAGTGCACTTGAGATATGTGCAGGATCTATGAGGAGAATGTTGAGGTAGAAGGGGGTGGTTCACCATATAATAATCAGAGAGGCTTTAGTCCAAGAAACCGAGGAAATTTTGGTAGAGGAGGAAGAGGATCGATAATATGTTACAACTGTAATCAATTGGGACATTTAGCTCATGAATACCCACATATGTTTACAAAATGCACATACTATATAGAAATGGACCATGTGACATAAGATTGTCCTCAACTAGTTGCAAAATGGAAGGCAAGAGGAAATTGGGGAAACTCCCATCGCACAAAGGGTGGTGAATCAGGTATTGCATAGATAGTGTACCGACAAAGAATTTAGATTCAGTGTGCAAATTGTGGAATATGATGTGGATAATGGTATCTTGGAATTGAGGTCCAACGTGAATGTTTTACATAAAAATACCTGAGAGATGAGGGGAAAACCCAATATAGTATGGTATCATGTTTAATTAAGGCTCGTGAATCAACACAAACTAGTACAAATTGGTCGTTTGATAGGAGTACCTGTGAACATAGATGGGGTGTGCATTGTGACATGATCCTTTGAACTTGTTCAGATCGTGGATGATATTAAACCATATCCATCACTAATGGGACTTGAATGGGAATTTTATAAATAAAAAATCATTAATATGAAGAAGAGAGAAATGATATTTGAATTCAAATATTTGAAATTTACTGCACCATTGGACCCAACAAAAGGAAAGAGATACATAGATCCAACCAGAAGAAATGACATTGAAAATTTGTATAACATGACTGTGTGGATGGATGATTCTGACTTCATATGGTCCACTAAGTTGGACATGTGTCAGTTCATGTCCATCATATTCAGAGGCAGGTCTAGAGCATTGGCAATAGATTATGCATGAAGTATCATGTAACATATCACTCTTGCGTGCATTGAGCGAGATTATGTTTTGAGGACACTTGCTTGCAAGTGATCCGGATTATTATACTATTGGTCGTTTGATTATTATTATGAGGCGTTATGGATTGATTACATGTTATTTTGTTGTATTGACATAGACAAGTTCTATTGACTCGGTTTTCCTGAGTATGCAGGATTTTGGACCTTGATGATGCAGAGGCATCGATGAAACCCTTGGACTCCAAATCGAGTCAGGGAGTGGACTATTAGGGTTTGATTGTTGTATATATGACATTTGTGCATTGGATTAGATGATATGATTATGGATATTATTTATGACATGATTCATTGATGATGCAGGCTGGCAATAGCTTGCTAACCAAACTCACATGTGGAGTAGAGGGGTCACGCATGACTACTAGAGACGTTAAGGGAGAGGTGTGGACAACAAACCTACCATAGCCTACTAGCACTCCCACCGTGGCTCGAACTGTAGGTTAACGATTAACTAGTTCGAGAAGATCCACGATGTCATCAGGACAGACTGCGACAATCACTCATGATGATTCTGAGGGGTGCGCAATAAGGCAGGTGCCTTATTCCTTAGAGGCCCTTAGTCTCCCACAACATCACATGACGGAGTATTCACTCCAGGGGTTTTTGATGTCTACCAAGTCAGTACAGAGGTGAGTAGCACCCTTAAAGCACCTAGTGTGTCCTGAAGGGCACGTCGTGCAAGAAAAATGGAATGAGGAGAGTGGCACCCTTGGAGCACGTAGTCCGTCCTGAAGGGCACGTCGCGCAAGAAAAAAGGAAATAGGCGAGTGGCACCCTTTGAGCACGTAGTGCATTTTGAAGGGCATGTCACGCAAGGGAAATAGAATGAGGCGAGTGGAACCCTTGGAGCACCTAGTGCATCTTGAAGGGCACGTCGCATTGATTAACTGATAAGAGAATAAAACTATATGGCCTTAGAACTAATAACGTGATAAGAAAGTTTTAAAAACAATTTCCCTAATAAAATGTCGCCCAACCTCGAAAATTAAAATCTAGGTCTAAAGTAATACTTGTGGTATAAAAATATAAATAATAATAATCATCATTAAACATGTGACGAAAAGGGGGTAAAAAACTCGATTAAATTATTAAACTCAAATTATTAAGGGATTTAAAATTTTAAAAGGGAAATGATTGTTTTGTTACACATGATAATTAAAATTTATTAATTAAAGAGAGAAAAAGGGAAAAAGATAATTTTCTACACTTACTAATTTGAGTTTTAGATAAAAAGGGAAAGAGAGAAATTTAAAAGAATTAGGAAACTAAGGGAAAAAGGGGGAAACATAAAGAAAAATGGAAAATAGGAAAAAACATAATGACTAACTCAGTAAGGTATCTTGCCATTAAGAACTTTCTAAATTGAACTCAACTGGTAAATTAGTAAGGGGGTAAGTCATTAAAATGTGTAAGGGAATGTGAGGACACCTAGAAGTGATTCTAGGAATGCTTTTAGGTGGGTGAGGGAAATAAGAGTAATTAAACATTTAATGAATTTAATTTCCAATGCAACGAAGGGGATGGGTGACACATGTATGGGGAGGATTTTCCTGAATTAAATTTTTGAACAATAAATTAGATGGGAAATTGGGAAATAAAATGACTTAGAAACTCTATATAAAGGAGGTAGGAGGAGGATGATTGATCTCTTCTTTTATGAGTAACGTTACGCTTTAGAATTTCATACATGACTGACTTATCTTGTGTGAGTTGGGATACCCAGCTCGGTGAGGAGTGGTAGCTCGGCCTTGTGAGGCGAGCTGGGAGCTAGTGGTTCTCTGGTTTAGTGTGTGTGCCTCCTTGTGGCTCGAGGGGGGATAAGGGGGAATAAGAGTACCCCTAGCATTGGCTGGGAGGTAACGGTGAAGTATCATTGGTGGGAAAACGGGAGCAACATGGACCACGTGGGACAGCAACTCAGAGCAAACGACTCGGGCTACGGTACGCTTGCTTGTATTCTTCATGATAGAGTATTATAGACCTTACGCTTTCATTTCTATATTTTTAACTGTGTAAGAAAGGTGCTTGACTTAGCAGTTTAATCGAGAACTTAAACTCCCATAGCCTTAAGCTCATTGCTTGACTTGATTCCCTTGGCATTCGATCCTTGATGTTGTGATTCTCTTATTGGTTTTAAATTGATTTTTATGAAGAGTTTATGCCTCGTCTTCGTCCTCATCCCTAGTTCATCAGTCCATGCCTGAGTAGTCGGCCAGAAGCCGAATAGATGGTCATCACTTCAGTGCACAATGACCTATAGATTCGAATGCCCTGCTTTTTTGTGCATGGATGACGAGCAAAGGATGCTTGCCTAGCTGCCTGCCCCTGCCGATAGTTCTTGATTGATGGATTTCCTTGCTCCTTTTTCGATTGAATACTTCTGTGATTGTTTATCTTTCCTTCCACGATCTGCTTATTACCCTCTTAGTTTCGACAAAATGATCTCTGCGTTCTTTTAATGGGATGTCTGTGTGTCTCTTTTAATAATTTGTCTGTGTTTTATTTTTATAATCAGGTTGTGATTATATATCTGGATGCATTCTTTTAATGGGATGTATGCATCTCTTTTAATATTTTGTATGCATTTTATTTTTATAATATGGCTGCATTCTTTTAATGGGATGTCTACGTTTCTTTTAATAATTTGTCTGTGTTCTGTTGTTAAATGATATGGCTGAGAATTTTTAAATGATTGTGAAATTATACCCATGTTTTCCTTTATTTTAACGACAATACACAACGATTGATACTTTCACTAACTAGCAAATCTAGCTAGCGATTTCCCCAACCAAAGTAGCACCCCTTGGCGATTTTCTGGGTTTTCTACACAATTATCTGGTATGGAGTTTATTGTTCCTCTGTTTTGGGTTTTATTGTTATTTACATTGTTATTTTACACAGTAACAAAGGAACTTTATTCTTACTTCCTTGGCCCCACTCATCTATTCTCATTATGGCATATTGATCATAGTGAGAACCACTTCCATTCCCTTCCAGCAGTAAGCCAACAAGCAATCCTTCCCTCACTAACTCAATGTCTGACAGAACCCCAAACCTTCTTATAGATGGCAGAGCACGAGAGAATTGACCCTTATGATTTGTGTGAAGCCTGTAAATCGTAACCCTGCGGATCAACCATCCCTTCCTAGTTCCTTGCAAATGATTTCATTCTTACCTCTACTAGTCATTTAGCAATTATTCTACTACTACGATTGAATTAACCTTTTAGTCACCCAGATGGAAATTGTATTTACTGTTGAATGATCTTGGTATGCACCTAGTTGATTTCGCCTTTACTATTGAATATAACCTTCGCATCCTTCCAGAATTTTAACTCAGCAAATGCCCATAAATTACTTATGTCAATCATCGATATATATTGGGTAGTTTTATGGCGCACAGGGGGGAGAGCATTCTGGTCTGTGGAAATAATTCTTTCGACCAAAAAAGTTAGATGGTAAAGATTTTTTATAACGTTAATTATCGATGCAATCTAAGGGGCATCTTGTCTCTTTCCTACCGTTATTAAATGCAGTGGATTCTTTTTCCTCTTACATATCTCTGACAGTATAATAATTAAAATCCAAGCCAAAACCTTGATCAACGCTTTAACCCGTATTTTATAACGATAACTTGTATTAATAAGATACACTGTGTACTATAAGAGAACCCAAAATATTTCTCTTCTCACTTAATTAATGATTACAACAGTTCTCAGGAGATAACCTGATTGCAGGACAAGGCCATGGATAACTTGCTTAATCGGTTATGAAATTAATTGCATTAACTTAATGTATAAATTCTAGACACAGATTTCATGTAACTTTGTTTGAGCATTTATTTTGTTTTAATTGACGACAGTAATTTTAATTGACGACAGTAATTATAATTTAACAGGTGAAATTGACTAAAATAATTATAATTGGTTTACGTAGTTCTTAATTGTATATATTGTTTTAATCAGGGCATAATTCAATTCTCATGTGTAATGACTGCAGTTTTTTTTTATGTTTAAACAAGATCCAAATTTAGGATAACGTAGAGTGATTGTAGCGATTATCTGGATGGTGTTAATGAAATCAATGTTTTACATTTCAGATATTTTAACATTCGTGGGATATTGGTAACTAGCTTATTAATGATAATTTATTATTGAGATAGTCTTATTAGCTAGTCATATTTAGTATAAAGCATCGGACATGAATTGTTACATTCAAGGGTCTACAGTCCTTTGCTTGAACTAAAAGAGTTAAGAAAATCTTGGTTGATTTTATTGATGTTTACCTTGTGTAGATGAATCAATGAGATTTTAATAGGAGGCTTGTGCCTCTGGATGGATTTCACATTGGAGTTTTATGCACATTTGGATTATTTGCGTACTTGGACTTGTGCGCCTTGGATGTTTGGTGCTTGGGATTTAGGTGTAATACGGTTTTATGAGCATTTGGTTTTCACGCGCATTGATTTTTAGGTTCCAGTAGTATACTTTGAATGGGCCTAATGGTTAATAACATGTGTTACTTCCTAAGATATTACCATCTCAATCAAGCAAGACTTTGCATGTCTAGCGGAAAAAAAATAAATACTTCTTAGGCACTTCAAGGTTAATATAAATAATAAGATATTACCAAATAGGTAGGCACTTCAAGGTTAAAACAAATCATGATAGTCTTAAATACTTCTTGGAACAAAGACTATCTTCAGAAGAACAACAAAAATGGGTAACCAAAATATTGGGTTATGATTTTGAAATCCTCTATGAAAAGGGGAAGCAAAATGTTGTGGTAGATGCACTCTTAAGAAAGAATGAAGATGTTGAGGCCTTTCTCTATTCTATCTCGATCATCCAACCCGATTGGATAATAGAAGCAAGGGGTGAATGGAAGAATGACGAAAAAGTGTGGACACTCATTCAAAGGTTGCAGCAAGATTCCAGTGCATCAGATGCATTTATATGGAAAAATGATTTGCTATGGTATAAAGATCGCTTATATTTATGTAAGAACTCCCAACTCAAACAAAAGGTATTATTGA
Source organism: Picea glauca (assembly GCA_000966675.3). Taxonomy (NCBI): domain Eukaryota; kingdom Viridiplantae; phylum Streptophyta; class Pinopsida; order Pinales; family Pinaceae; genus Picea; species Picea glauca. Next base: position 597,013 of record JZKD02S0154676.1, on the reverse strand, counting down.
ATTTGCACACCTCTCCAGTAGGAGGGCACTCAGGAATTTTGAAAACCTACCATAGAGTCAAGAAGGATATTTTTTGGGATGGCCTTAAAACTGATTTTCAAAGGTTTGTGGAAGAATGTTTGGTTTGCCAACAAAATAAGGTGGAAACAATTAAGACCCCGTGTCTTTTACAACCATTATCCATCCCAAGTTAGCACTGGGAGGAGGTTTTCATGGATTTCATCACAGGGTTACCAAAGTCTGAAGGAAAGAGTGTAATCATGGTGATTGTTGATAGACTGACCAAGTATGCACACTTTTGTGCACT
>JZKD02S0154676.1:514956-543218 GCA_000966675.3 Picea glauca | reverse complement strand
AATATAACTTTTAACTTCTTGACTTTTCCCCCCTCAGTGTGAGACTATGACCTAGTGGGGGTGCCCAGGCCACTGAGTCTCTTCATCACCTCTCTAAGAGGTGGGGGACATTACAATCAAATTCGTATGAGAGAAGGTGACGAATGGAAGACAACCTTCAAGACCAATGAGGGGCTGTATAGATGGCTTGTTATGCCATTTTGCTTAACAGACGTGTCGAGTACTTTCATGAGGTTGATGAAAGAATTCTTGAAGGAATTGATCGGGAAATTTGTCATCATATATCTTGATGATATATTAATTTTCAGTAGGACAAAAATAGAGCACTTGAAGAAATTGGCTACAGTGATGAAGAGATTACAACAAGAGAAGTTGTTGATAAACATGAAGAAATCGTCATTCATGAGGACACAGCTCATTTATTTGGGGTTTGTTATTTCTGCAGATAAGATGAAAATGGATTCAGATAAAATGGAGGTGATTTAGAATTGGCCATCGCCAAAGATTATATTTGAAGTTCGCAGTTTTCATGGATTGGCTAGTTTCTATAGGAAATTTATCAGAAATTTCAGTGGAATTAGCACACCGATGATGGACATAGTGAAGAAGAGACATAAATGTTTTCACTAGATGGTAGAAGTGGAGAAAATCTTCAATTTGTTGAAGAAGAAGATTACAGAACAACCAATTTTGGTGTTGCCCAATTTCAACAAGACGTTTTAGGTCAAATGTGACGCAAGCGGATTTGCAATTGGAGCGGTTTTGAGACAAGATGATCGACCGATCACATACTTTAGTGAGAAACTGAATGAATTGAAAGTAAATTACTCCACGTATGACAAGGAATTTTATGCAGTCATACAGGCACTGAAAAAGTGGAGGCACTATTTGGTTCCTAAGGAGTTTGTCTTATATAGTGACAATCACGCTTTGCAATTTGTAACTCAACAGGAAAAATTGAATCAAGAACATGTTAAATGGGCTGAATATATGCAGAATTTTACTTTTATAATTAAACATATTTATGGAACTGTTAACAAGGTTGTTGATGCTTTGAGCATAAAAAATTTTCTTATGCACGAGTTAAGAGTCAAAACATCGGGTTTTGATAATCTCAAGGATATGTACAGAGACGATCCAGATTTCAAGGAGGCGTATGAGGCATCTGAGAATCCAATTCTCAGGGACAGGAGTAAATGGGAGGAATATATGATCTAGGAGGGATTATTATTCAAAGGAAATCAACTGTGCATTCCAAAATGCTCCATGAGGGAGAATCTGTTGAAGGAAAAACATAGTGGAGGATTGACCGGACATTACGGTCACAATAAGACATTCTCGAAATTAAATGGCTCATATTTTTGGCCGGGGATGAGGACTGATGTCAAGAGATTTGTGGAAAGATGTAGGATTTGTCAACACTCAAAGGGAAAGAGGCAAAACACAGGGTTATATGAACCATTACGCATACCTGAGAGGCCGTGGGATGCAGTAAGCATGGATTTTGTGTTAGAGCAGCCAAGAACACAAAGAGGGTTTGATTCAATCTTTGTGGTAGTTGACAGATTTTCAAAAATGGCACACTTTATACCATGTCAAAAAACCAGTGACACGACTCATATAGCGAACCTGTTTTTCAAAGAAGTCGTCAGACTTCACGGCTTACCAAAGAGCATAGTTTCAGATCAAGATACCAAGTTCATGGGACATTTCTGGAGGACTTTATGGAATAAGTTGGGGACAAATTTGTCATTTATCTCAACATATCATCCTCAGATGGATGGACAAACAAAAGTTGTAAAGAGAAGCCCAGGAGATTTGCTAAGGAGCCTAGTGACTGAACACCACAGTCAGTGGAATCACATTATGCCATAGGCAGAATTTGCTTATAATGACTCAATCAATAGAAGCATAGGGCAGAGTCCATTTTAGACTATTTATGGAATGCAACCCAGAGGAGTTTTTGAATTGAGAGATTCAGAACAGGATGAAACTAGAAGTGCTAGTGTAGAGGATTTTGCAAAGGCAATGAAAGAACTTCACAGCCAAGTGAAGGGATGATTGTAGAACTCGAGCCAAGAGTATAAATGCAGAGAATATCAACACAAGAGAGAAATTCAATTCGAAGTTGGTGATTTGATTCTTGCACATTTAAGAAAGGAAAGGTTCCTAAGGGGAACGTATAAAAAACTGAAAATGAAGAAGATTTGACCATGCAAGATCGTAAGGAAATTCGGGGCAAATGCATATGAGATTGAATTACTAGATGGGATCGAAATTTCATTGATATTCAATATCTCAGATTTGTACCCTTACACAGCTGGAGAAGCAGGAGAAGACAGTGAACAGACAGAGGTTCAGTGGGCTAAACAAATGCCTATGGCTGAAAAGCCACAGATGGAGAGCATACTTGACCAGAGAGTGAGTAAGAGGACGAAGAGAAAAGAGTATTTTGAATACTTAGTCAAGTGGAAAGGACATCCAGTTGAAGATGCCAGTTGGGAGAATGAAGCAGAAATTCAGAAGCATGGACAGACAGTACAAGAGCTCATGAACAGGAGTCCATGAAAATTTTCAAGTGAGGGAGTATGATGCAGGACCATCGCCAGCAGCAAGCGAGCATGGGACAAATGCCATTTCATTTTTGGCACATGTTAAAATTGTTTGAAATATTTTGAAAATTTGGATGCACAAAATTTAATGTAATAGTTAAGAAAGGGTGTACTTCCAAATTGTAAATAGATCTTGAGTGATCCACTCTCATCTGTAGTAAATAGAGGCATTTATGCATAGTTAATGTAAGTAGGCAGGTTTGAATGTAGATTAGACAGTTTAGAGTATAGGTGGGAAAACCGAATATAGGCACCCTCATCTTGTATCATTGTAACATTATCAAGAATATCATAGAACATAGAAGAGCTGTAGCAGAGATCTCTATAGAATGACCCATGTACAAAAGTTTTGAACTTAATATATATGAAGCTTTGATTCAGACTCATGGTGTTATAATGTTTTCTGTGTGTACTTGTTGAATGTTATGCTTATGGGTGTTCACTCTTTTTGTTGTACAATTGTTGTTATGCTATGTATGTAGGATTTCATGTTAAGTGTTTGAAATCTGAGAGAGTGAGCAAATGAGTTTCAATTGTTTTTCACTTCTTGAGTAAAAGTTCCTCCAATGAATGCAGTGAAGTGTTTGGAAGGAGTGCATTGATGGATTCAGGGTTTATCTCTAAAGCTTAGGAGGTATAATATTGTTCTCATTTTCCACAGAAGTGTAAGACAGGTATAGAAGCCATTCAGGGTGTGCGCAGGCTGGTTGGAAGTTCAAGATATATCAACCAAAGAGAGGGTTGAATAATACTATCGCAAGGAGTGCACAGGGTCAAAGGATTCAAATACTTAGACGTATTTGAAGAAGTGTTGTAAGGAGTGCATGCAGAAATCTCATAGGAGATTTGAGTTTGCGAAAGGAAGCTTAGGAGGGTTAGCATCTTCAAGGTCGTGAAGAGAAGAGAAGGAGTTTTGGTCATCGTGCAGAGGCCAAGTCAAAGAAAAGAGGATCACTGAGATGACTCAAAGAAGAGGTTCTTTGAGGAAGAGATTGGACGGTCGGAATTATCCGAGGAGAATTTCCAAAATAATGAGAGTCGTAGGATCCATAGGAGCTGTAAGGAAGATAAGGGGTTATTTATCTTAACTTATTGGGATGATAGATCATTTCGGCATTTTGGGGTTCAAAAGTCCGAAGTGTAATCCAAAATCCTTGGTTGATCAAACCCCCGAAACACAAAAAGGAGTTTTCATGTGTGATGGAAAAAGTAGGCAAGTTTAAGTTTTCATAATTTTGGAGTTCGGGGTTTCGAAAGTCCCGAGGGAAAGAAATCGAGACACAACAGGGGAGAAAACCCGAAATCAGAAGTTGTGATAGATGATTATCAGCATTTCGGGAATCAGGATTTCAGTATTCCTGTTGACAAGGGTCTACACTCCACATCGAATTTTCTGAAGTTGTGAATCCGGAAGGAACGGGGAAGAGTATAAGCATTTCGGGAAATTGGAATTCGGGAAATCAGGGATTGCAAGGACATAAGGTGGTTCGGGAGTTCCAAACTCCCGATACTCGGAGACCCGAAAAAAAGAGAAGGTGACACATGGAAGGACCAGAGACTTCCTGTCAAGGTTCGTGAGAACAGCGAGAAGAAGTACCATTTCAACATTTCAGGACTTCGGATACTGGAAGACAGAGGTGATAGAGTATTCAAACCTTAGCATATCGAACTCTCGTTATGCGAAGTCGTGTCAGCCGTCAGATCATAAGGAAGCATAGTAGTCATTGATCATTTTTAGAAACAGGGTAGCAGTGTTTGCCGTTTCTAGATTCGACATACTGGGAATCCTGTTGACGAGAGAACATATATAGTGAAGAGGAGAACTCGGTACGCAAAATTCTGAAAGGGTTTCAGAAGACGCAATTTTCGACACTTTGGGGTTCAGAGCTTTGGGAGCCACAAGGGCATAGTGAAAATGCATTTCGGCATTTGTAGTTCTGAAAGAGAGAAGAGAAGGGAAAGGCCAGAATATTTTTATTTCGGTAAATCAGGAATCGGAAGTTCGAGACTCCAGGGGTCGAGAATAGAGTTGCACGACATCGCGACTCCCAAATTCGCGAAAGCCGAAAAGCCGAAATAGATAGCCAGAAAGGTCAAGTGTTTAGTATTTCGAGTTTCAGAGGTCAGAAGGAGTAGGGTGCTTGACCATAGGAGACATGAAATCATGAAATCTGGTATCCCAAAGTAAACGAGGGAATCTCCTCAATGTGTTTTGTGGGTTGATTTCCCGAAAGGGAAATAGAACAACCAATCAAGCTCTCAGGGGCTGAAAGGAAAAGATCCTGTGCAGATTTCAACCTGCAGGTCTTGGGGTGGGGTCTATGTCAATTTTATCTTCCATTTCCTGGATCGCTTCTAGTCCCACTAGGACCTTATCCACAAGCCGATTCCAACTCAAAGGCGTTCGACACAGTCACCCGTAAAGAAACTCGAAAGGCACCATCTTAATGGTGCTTTGGTAACTGTTGTTGTAAGCGAACTCCACCAGTGCCAAGAATTCTTCCCAACACTTTTGTTGGTCCATTATGTATATTCACAACATGTCCTCCAAGGTTTGGTTCATTCATTCGGTCTGACCGTTAGTCTCCAGGTGGTATGCAGTACTAAAGTTAAGTTGGGTTCCCAAGGCCTTTTCGAAAATCGTCCAAAATCATCCAGTAAACACCGATCCTCGATCAGATATAATCCTCTTAGGCATGCCATGCAGCCTCACAATATCATTGATGAAAACTCTAGCTATGTCAGGTGCCTGATACGTCATACGCACAGGAATAAAGTGATCACTCTTCGTTAGAGTGTCTACTACTACGAAAATCAAGTCATGTCTCCTTGCTGTCAGTGGCAATCCAACAATAAAATCCATCGAAATAACTTCCCATTTCGATTCCAGAATAGCATGTGGTTGTAGTAATCCTGCTGGGTGTCTATGTTCAGCCTTTACCTGCTAACATTCTAGACATCTGGCCACATAATTGACTATGTTTTCCTTCATTCCCTTCCAGAAGAATAAAGGTTTAAGGTCTTCCTTCATCTTTGTGACTCTTGGGTGAGCTATGTATACTGCTCTATGGGCCTTTCTTAGGATTAACATCCTCAATTCATCGTTTTGCGGTACGTAGATTCGACTTTTAAACCTCAAAAAACCATCGCTATCAAATGAAAATCCCTCAAATCATGGTACCGTCATTGTGTTTTGTCCGATAAAACCCTCGACCTCTTTGTACCAGTCATCGTCACACTGTAAAGTTAGAATCTTTTCACGTAGATTCGTCTAAAGAGGCAACACCGAAAAGATGCATGATCTCCGACTGAATGCATCCACCACTTGGTTCACGGTTCCTTTTATGTAGGTAATCTCAAAGTCATACTCGCTAAGAAATTCTAAACAATGTTGTTGTCGCACTTTCAGGTTGCTTTGCATAAAGATGTGTTGTAGTCCACAATGGTCAGTCTTTAGTTCAAATTTTCGTCCAACATGGTAGTGTCTCCAAACCTTCAAGGCATATACGATGGCTAACAACTCCAAATCGTGCATCACATATTTCTCCTCATGCCTTATTAGTTTCCTCGAAATGTAGACGATCACTCATCTGTCTTGGATCAAGACTCTTCCTAGGCCTTCCTTGGATGCGCCAGTGCATACCAAGAAGTCCGCGTCCATGTCAGGGACCTTTAATATCGATGTTGTTGTCAACAATTCCTTGAGCCTACGAAATGATTCCGTGCATTTATTGGTCCAAACAAACTTCTTATTCTTCTTTTGTAACTCCATGATCGGATTTGTATCTTCGAAAATCCCTCGATGAACTGTCAATAGTATCCTACTAAACCCATGAAGCTACACACTTCCAGGACATTTGTTGACATAGGCCATTCCATGATAGCCTCGACCTTGGCTAGATCCATGACGATGCCTTCGTCGGAGATGACATGCCCTAAGCAGTGAATCTACGATTGATAAAATGAGCATTTGGACAACTTCCCATACAATTTGTTCTCTCGCAGACACTTTAGCACCAAGCGTAAGTGCTCGTCATGCTCCTCTATCGTTCGAGAGTAGATCAAAATATCATCAATGAATACTTGGACGAACTTGTCCAAGTACTCGCGAAACACCCCGTTCATCAAACTCATAAATACCCCTGGGGCATTTGTTAGTCCAAACGGTAAAACAATAAAATCATAATGTCCAAACCTTGTCTTAAAGGTGGTCTTAGGGACGTCATCCTCCTTGATCCGTAACTAGTGATACCTTGATCACAAATCGATCTTGGAGAACACCATCATCAATTATCGACAATGGATATTGATTCTTGATCGTGGCCTTGTTCAATTGGCGGTAGTCAATGCAGAGCCTCCACAACCCATCCTTATGTCGTATGAAAATAACAGGTGCACCCCACAGTTACACACTAGGAAGTATCAGTCCCAGGTCCAGCAACTCCCTCAGTTGCATTTTCAACTCTTGTAACTCCAGGTTCGACATCTGATAAGGCGTTCTTTCTATCGATTCAGTCCTCGGTTTTAGGTCTATGGTAAACTCCAATTCCCTCTCCGACGACATCCCAGGTAACTCCTCTAGAAACACGTCTGCAAACTCTTTCACCACCATAAGGTGTTCTAAACTTTCTGCTACTCCCTTCTCGTTTAACGCAAGGATCACATAAATCTTGCACCCCTTGTGCATGCTCTTTCGAAGTTGAAAGGAAGAGATGAACCTCAGGGAAACTCCCTAGTTCTGACCTACAATCACACGTCTCTATCCCTCATCATTGACCAAGCTCAACTGTTTCATCTTACAGTTGAGTATCGCCTCTTGCAATTCCAACCAATCCATACCAATCACGACATCATAAGATCCTAGGATCGTGATGTATAGGTTAGCCCTGGTGACAAACTCTCCCAGGTTAAGGATGCATCTCGTAACCTTTCCTCCTACCTTTTTCTTGGCTCATGAAGCCATCTCCACGAAGCCAAACTCATCCTATTCGACTGCCTTTACCTTAATTCTTTTTAGCACTGCACCAGAAATGAAACTCTCGGTAGCACCAAGATATATCAAAACACTAAGGGTTTGGTCAATGACGGTACTTGTCATCTCAAGAATAGTCGACTGATGTTATGCCTGGTGGTTATTCACCACTACATGAATCCGATGGGTCTTGTCCATATCTCCCACAGTAGTGGGTCCGACTGATTTGGATTCTCTAGTCCTCTCCACCGGGCAGTCACACTGGTAGTGTGGCTCCCCACACATCCAACACCCCTTCTTCAGCCCAATATTCCTGGTACCCGAAGTAGAAGATGACGGCGCACCAAACTTGAATCCTGGTTTGTTCTGTTGAATAGGCCTAAACTACTGCTGCTATGGTCGACGTTGTTGTTGATGTTGTGGTCTTCGATAAGGTGTTCACTACTGAGGCATCGATCATCGAGGTGTAGTGAAAGTGGATCCCCTCTGGAAGCCATGATATCCTGGCGTATTTATGGCTAGTGTCTGATGTTGTTGTGCTCTAGATGAAACCTGCCCTGCTGGTATCACTAGAGTTCTGGTCTGACCGCCACTGATAAGATCCTCCTCTACTATGAGGGTCTTCTGGATGACATCTTTCAATGTTTGAGGCATCAAAATACTAACCTTTGCACGTAGGCTTCCATTAAGGATGAACATGAACCTGTTGACCTTAAGTTTCTCAGTGTTAAGGTGCGGAGTATACCGGAGCAGCTCCATAAAATGGGCCTCATACTTGGGCACCGTATGACCTCCCTGTCGTAAGGCATTGAACTCATTGAGATGATGCTCAATGAATTCCTCCGAAAGGTACCTCTCTCGAAACCATTCCTCGAACAGTTCCCATGACACGTCTTCAACATCCATGTTCAGCTATGGTAGGAGCATCTTCCACCATAGAAGAGCGCTCCCCTTCAGTTGAAAGACCGCCATGCAGACCTTCATGTTGGATGTATAATCATGAAGTGCAAATCACATCGCCATGTTCTCCAACCATGCCTCCGTGGCTGCACCATCCGGGGCACCAAAGAACTCAGGAAATCTAACCTTCTTGAGCTGACGATGAATGCTACTAGTACCGACCATGGCACATGGGGGAACCTCAGTGGGTGCCGACACCCTGGCCTCATCTCTCTCCAAATGGTTGATTAGTGCCTCAGACATGGACTGAAAAGATCTCATCATTCTGACTACATCACCAACTGCTATCTGCTACTGTCCAAGAACCTGATTGTCTCCTTAGGGGTTAGATCCCTCAGGCATGGATGCTACTAGAGGCGTTGTACCTCCTCCCCTATCACCTCGCAGTCTTCCTCCATGGTGTCCTCTAACCGTGATTACCTACATGCACACCAGTCAACTCCATTAGCAATAGTATAATCAAATCATATCAACAAAAGCCATAGCGATCCCGAGTCATGAGTTGAACTTGGCTTTGATAACACATGCAACAACCCTCTTGTTTTGTCACAACAATAAGCCTCATATAACAAGTGAAAAAAAAAATTGTGTGTGTGTGTGTAGAAGGGTAATAAGGACATTATACTCAACGTCGTAACACGACGATGATCATGACGCAAGCAACTCATGCAACAACAACATGGCGACCAAACCTAGAAGCACATCAATAAACTAGAAGCAATGTTTGACATTCAATCGACAAGAATAAAAATGACTACCCACCAGTCCTACCCTGCAATGGTTAGGACCTCTAGGACAGATAAGAAATGCTCAAGCCTAGGTTTCCATCGATTTTGACCATTTAAGGTCTCAGGGCTGGTGATTGTTCTTAGGAACAAGGAGGCCTCTACATCCCGCCCGAAACAAGAAGACCAAGCTCATTAAAGTTTACAACCAAGTACAACATTAATTAAAAGGAAGACATCCCCCTCAATGGGAAGCACAGGCTAAAACTGACTTCGCCAATACCTAATCCATCGTCGAGGCAAGCTAGCCAATAATTACAGTCTATATTACTCATCTATTACGAGCCTAACTTAGCATATCTAAATTGCAATATGACAATAAGGTACAATCTACGTTAGTCTTAAAGCCAATCTAATGCACAACTTTAAATCACAATTTGTCATCAAGGTACCCTCTAATTCAATGTTAGATAGACCTCAATAGGCAAGTCTGGACTTTGACTTGGCTAATAATAAAATACATAATTAATCATTAATTATGAACTAACTAAATTGTCTAAATTATAATTTAGCCATTAATTTACAATCAATAGACATTAAAGGAAACCAGTCTAGCAAAGTAAAATATGAAAACCCATATTTAATCCAATACTCCTTCCAACTAGCCATTAATCTTGATAACAAAAGCAACCATTTTAAACTAGTACGCTACCACTAAAATAAACAATGAAGCAAATAACAAAATCCTTTATCACAAGCAAATTAACAAGGCACAAAGATGAAAAGCAAATAATTAGGCCTTTAATAATATTCACTACTGGGTAAAATTAGAGGTAAGGACTCAGGGCAGGGGCAAAACTCAGGCATAATCGTTGAATCATTAGCTGGTTGTCTAAGCTAAAGTCATGCACCAGTTACAAGCTCCGTCAGTAATTTGGCCAACCAACTTAAGAGATTGCAAAAGTACAACACAGATTAGTTTGCAGCCATAATTCACCACTTATAATACTTAACAAAAGAGATGAGTTGTCAAAAATCATCTCAATATCGTGTCTACTGCAAACTTGTGAAGTCGCAGGCATCGTTTCAGGTGGTCTAAATACCAGGCGGTCAACGCGGACTGTCAAGAATAGGGCACACTCTCTATGCAGACAAAGTGGAGCTATTAAGGGTGAACTTCTGACAATAATGATGCTAACGAGAGAATTATAAAAAAAACTCTTACAACGCATGAGCCATCTCACTGTCACAGCCTGCAAGGTAAAATTTCACTGTGGTAGTTTTGATGTGGCAATTCGCTACCCATTTATATGACAGTTGTAGCCAAGGGATGTAAAACCTTCCAGAAGGTTTGGGTGGATGGATTTTCTCAAAAATTCAGATGGACTGTAGGATAAAGTTAAAACAATCATTACATAGATGGTAGTGGCAGTCGGTACATAGCATGATTCCCGGATAATGAATCGAGATTCTATGCAGATCAATTAATTGTTGCTCAGGGCAACTGGAGGTAGAAATAAATTCTAACAAATAATAAACATCGTGAAGGTAAACACCAGTCAATGGTGCACTGTCTAGAGACAAATATGCCCCTTGATTAATACGCCTAGAATTAAAGAGTAAAAGTGAAATCCGATAATTAAAATATGTAAGGTAAAGGCCCAAGGTTTAAACGTTGTCCATAAACGATTTAGTCAATGCAAGGTAAGGAAAACTCATGGCATCACACCACTTGCTAATTAATGCAAATCCAATTCGCCTATGAAATGTACAGATTGGAAGAGGTGGATTTGCATGCCAGAAGCATATAAATGAATAAAATACACAGTAAAATTGCAAGGGTAACATAGAGTAAAATATACAATTTGTTGTGCAACACTCATCAGAAGGAAATTAAATTGTTGTAAGAATCAATAACAGATTCGTTGTACCTAACTGTGAAATGCTCCTTAAATATACACTCACTCAAGAAGTCGCAATGTAAAAAGAAAACGCTCAATAAGAATTCATCTAGGTGTAAATTCGCCCCAAGACTTAACACAGGTAAAAAATTGCCCGAAATTTTTTTCCCAGAAAAGTTAAAAGAAATTCGTAGAGAAGGAATGTAAAACACAGTCTAGTGATTTAAAACCTATCAAGGAGTGGGCCTCTAGACTAGCTAAACTCATCTTACAATGAATTAAAGTCCAGAGGTACAACAAATTGTTATATAAAATTTAACATCTAGCAGTCGTTGAATGGAATCAGGAGTTTCAACAAAACGTTGAATGAAATCAGGAGTTTCAGCAATACATTGAATGAAATTAGGAGTTTCAGTAGAATGTTGAATGAAATGAAGAGTTTCAGCAAGCATTATATAAAATTTATCATTTGCGAATCGTTGAATGAAATCGGAAGGTACAACAAACATTATATATAATTTAGCATCAGTTTAGTTTTCCAATAAACAAGCAGATCCAAGCATAAGTCATAATACCATCTACCAAACAGAAATGAAAAGCCTATCGTTGCCTGATCACCCACTCTGAATGACGTCCTACGTGCTCCGTGCAACTCCTGCTCGCCGACCATCGAGACTTCATCGGTACCTCCAAGCCAATGCTAGGGGTACTCTTCTTCCCCCTTAGCCCCATGAGCCACAAAGGGGCCACACACACTATCCAAAGGTTTCGTCTAGCTCCCAGCTCACCTCACAAGGCCGAGCTACCACTCTTTTCCGAGCTGGGTATCCCCAACTCCCACAAGTAAATTAGTCAAGTAGATATATTTCTGCAGTGTAACGTTACGCAAATAGAAGATCCCCTTCATTCTTCTCCTTCCTTCATTTTATAGTGTTTTGATCTTCCTTTTTTTCCTAAAATCTCATTTAATTAAAATTTTAAAAATAAATTCCTAAAAAAAATTCTCCGTACAAGTGTCACCCATCCGCTTCATTCCTCGATTATTTAATTTTTTTAATTTATTAATTGTCCTAATTCCCTCACCCACCTAGAGTTACTCCTAGAATCACTCCTAGGTGTCCCCAATTTCCCTTATAGGTTTTAAAGGCTTTCCCTATTATGAAATTGCTAATTCAGTTTTAAAATTAGAAAGCTCTTAAATGGTAGATTCTTTACTAAGTTGACTTTCCGCTTTTTCCCTTAAGTCCCCCTTTTCCCCTTTTTATGTTACCTCTTTTCCTAGTTTCCTAAATTTTAAGATTTTCCCTCTTTCCCCTTTTAATTAGAACACAAAATGGCAGGTGTGGAATTTAACCCCTTTTTCCCTTTTATCATTTAATTAGTATATTTTAAATTATCAAAAAGATAAAACAATTAATTTCCCTTTTTACATTTTATATCAACAGATTTTTTTTTTAATGGATAAATTAAATTTCTTACTCCCTTCATGTTAGAAGATTTAACGAAGTTCATAATTGTTATTTAAGTTTCTTTTATTTTACTTATTATTATTTTTTTTTATTTTTTTATTTTTTTTAAAGGTAGACAAAATTTTACCCGTACCGTAATTTAGACTTAGAACTTAAATTTTGTACAGGACAACATTTAATTAGGGAAATTGTTTTAAAAATACTTAACTCGTTATTCATCCTAAGGCCATCTAGGTTCCTTCCTCTATCAACGACAACATGACGTGCCCTTCAGGACACACTAGGTTCTCCAAGGGTGCCACTCACCTCATCTATTCCCTTGCGCAATCTTCCCTTCAAGACGCACTACGTGCTCCAAGGGTGCCACTTGCCTCTTGACTTACTTGGTAGACATCAATAACCCCTAGAGTCAATACTCCACCAGGTGAACTTGTGGGAGACTAAGAGCCTCTAAGGAATAAGGCCCCCGCTTTATTGCATAGCCCTTAGAATAATCGTGAGTGGCTATCATAGTCTTCCCTCACGACATCATGGGTCCTCTCGAACTAGGTAATCGTTAACCTACAGTTTGAGCCATGGCGGGAATGCTAGTAGGTTGTTGCAGGGCTGATGTCCACACCTCTCCCTCAACATCTCTGGAAGTTGTGCGTGACCCCTTTACTCCATATGTGAGTTCTGTCGGAAAGCTATCGTCATCCTGCATCATCAACAAATCATGTCATAATATATCTATATCATATCATCTAATCAGATGCGCTAATATCATAGTAAAAACAATCAAACCCCAATGTTACAGTCCCTGACTCGATCCAGAGTCCAAGGGGTTGCATCAATGCCTCTACATCCTCAAGGTCCAAAACCCTGCACATTCAGTAAAACCGAGTCAATAGCACCTGTCTATGTCAATGTAGTAAAACAGCATCTCATCAACCCATAACGCCTCATAATCAAAATCAAAAGTTTTAATAGCATAAAAATCCGGATCACTTGTGAACAAGTGTCCTCAAAGAATAAGTTTGCTCAGTGCACCAGAGAGGGATGCTACACTACTAATTTAATTTTCAATTCCTCTAATGAGGCTATCTCCGTGGCCTTCTACACTAGATAAACTTAGATAGGTCCACTTGGTCAATTGGTTCTTCAACGGTAGCTTATGAACCAGGAATTATATCTGAGTAAACAAGATAAAATAAGTCAATTGAAGCCACTATATGGTAAACTTAATACACTGCCTTTGAGACTAGAGGATATGAATTAGGCACTGTACCCTACTACCATATTTAGAAGTTTGTAGGATATACTATGTTAGACAACTTGAGCTGGTAGATAGTGTTGATAACGATTTCTTATGGCATAGTTTATTTATTGTGTCTTGAAAGAAGACTCCAAGGTTTCTCTTAAGTTTCCCATAGGAAAAATGTTGTCTTATTCAACTTGGGTCCTGAAATTCTATAGAACTGTATATCATCCATTCTTGTCATTCTTTTTATTGCATTAAGACAGGAAGCCGAGGGAAACTCAATACAAGAATTTGCACAAATCCCATACATTTTAAATTACAAAGGAATATGGTTCACTTGTTACTATAGGCTTTAATAGTATCCCACGTGGCATATTTGAAAAGTAACAACCTAAATACTTGGAAGATTATAGTTTAAATTTTTAAGGATAAATTACTTACTGAAATTCAATCGAAGGTTTCCATAAATGTTCTTTCAACTTAGACCGTGAGACAATAAAACTAGTAATTAGATGAAATTTTCGTCTTTTGTACATGTTGTATTACTTCCCGGTTGCATTGTAATTTGTGGAATTATTTCAACTTGAATATTTTAATAATTAAATATCGTTGATCTTTGTTGTCTTCCTCAATTCATTATTTGGAATAGTGAGAATATGAACGACTTCACCTATGTTGAAAATGTTGTCAATGCCCATATGTGTGCATAGAAAGCACTAGATTTTGTGAAGTATGATGCAACAAGGAAGGTATATCTATATTGTAAATAATTCTCTAGTTTACTATAGGGAATATAATAAAGTAAATAACTTTCCTTGTAGGTTTACAATAGCCTTATAAAGTAAATAGTTTAATTCTTTGGTTTGTCGTTGGATTATTTCATAACCAATATGGAGCCCATAAAATTCTGAGAATTCTCATCAGGGAATTCTCGTCATTGATACTAGAAGGATTGGGATACGAAAGGTACCTTTGGACCTACAAGTTTGTTTGCTAGTATTGTTTAGCATAAATGATTTTAGTTTCATTTTTCTTTTGTGAGAGTCATTTTTTCTAAAATAATTCATCTACTCTAGTAAATAATANAGAAGTTTATTTACAAATTCTCAAAAAATGTGGTTCTCGTTTAGTCATTGAGACAATAAAATATGTTACACCTTTTTTCTTTTGTTCTTGAGAATATTTCTAATTGTACTTGTTTTTTCCATACCATCCCATTGACGACCTAGGTCTCATGTCATGGAATTTTTGAAACAACAAAGTTTTATAATCATCATGCACTCTATTTACTCCTTTTTAAAATTGTTTAATAATAGGTCATATTTAGGTAAACTAGTACTTGGTCTCAAACATATTCTATCGTAGGGAAACCAAACATTGATATACTAAGATTACCTAGAAAGACGCAAGAATTAATAAAGAACTAACACAGTAGCAAAGACTAGATTTAGGGTTAAGATGGATCAAGATCAACTTGATATCCATCTATAATTGGTTATGGGTCTACTAATTTAATTGTCAATTCCTCTAATGAGGCTATCTCCGTGGCCTTCTACACTAGATAAACTTAGATAGGTCCACTTGGTCAATTGGTTCTTCAATGGTAGCTTATGGACCAGGAATTATATCTGAGTAGACAAGATAAAATAAGTCAATTGAAACCACTACATGGTAAACTTAATACACTGCATTTGAGACTAGAGGATATGAATCGGGCTCTGTACCCTACTACTATATTTAGAAGTTTGTAGGATATACTATGTTAGACAACTTGAGCTGGTAGATAGTGTTGATAACGATTTCTTATGGCATAGTTTATTTATTGTGACTTGAAAGAAGACTCCAAGGTTTCTCCTGAGTTCCCCATAGGAAAAATGTTGTCTTATTCAACTTGGGTCCTGAAATTCTATAGAACTGTATATCATCCATTCTTTTCATTCTTTTTATTTCATTAAGACAGGAAGCCCAGGGAAACTCAATACAAGAATTTTCACAAAAACCATAAATTTTAAATTACAAAGGAATATGGGTCACTTGTTACTATAGGCTTTAATGGTATCCCACGTGGCATATTTGAAAAGTAATAACCTAAATACTTGGAAGATTATTGTTTAAATTTTTAAGGATAAATTACTTACTGAAATTCAATTGAAGGTTTCCATAAATGTTCTTTCAACTTAGACTGTGAGACAATAAAACTAGTAACTACATGAAATTTTTGTCTTTTGTACATGTTGTATTACTTCCTGATTGCATTGTAATTTGTGGAAGTATTTTGACTTTAATATTTTAATAATTAAATATTGGTGATCTTTGCTGTCTTCCTCAATTCATTATTTGGAATAGAGAGAATATGAATGACTTCACCTATGTTGAAAATGTTGTCAATGCCCATATGTGTGCATAGAAAGCACTAGATTTTGTGAAGTATGATGCAACAAGGAAGGTATATCTATATTGTAAATAATTCTCTAGTTTACTGTAGGGAATATAATAAAGTAAATAACTTTCCTTGTAGGTTTACAATAGCCTTATAAAGTAAATAGTTTAATTCTTTGGTTTGTCATTGGATTATTTCATAACCAATATGGAGCCCATAAAATTTTGAGAATTCTCATAAGGGAATTCTCGTCATTGATACTAAAAGGATTGGGATACGAAAGGTGCCTTTGGACCTACAAGTTTGTTTGCTAGTATTGTTTAGCATAAATGATTTTAGTTTCATTTTTCTTTTGTCAGAGTCATTTTTTCTAAAACAATTCATCTACTCTAGTAAATAATATAAACATTACCACAATCAAAATCCAAATTGTATATGTATCTAGAAGTCATCTAATTTTTTGGGTAAGGATATACAAGTGTTTTTTAGTAACTAACCTTGTAATACAAGTTACAGCCAAGACATGCCTCAAATATCTCTATTAGCATAATTGATCCATCTCAAACATACTTTAGAAGGTGAAAGAAACTTGATATTAAAATGGCAACATAGTGAATTGATCCATCTCAAACATACTTTAGAAAGTGAAAGAAACTTGATATTAAAATGGCAACAGAGTGAATTGTATTGATATTTACTATGATTTTTAATTAAATGAAGAATTGTGAATTATGTTGATATTTACTATGGTTTTAGATTAGATGAAGAATTTAAGCCCTAGCTCTTCATCAACTAAAATATGAAAGTGGAGAAATAAGTTTATTTTCCCATTGAGTGACTTTAAATATGGATATTCTCCTATGAAATCAAACTAACTACAAAATTCGACTACAACATAAAATTAATGGAATCATGGAGAACCTTCAATCAGGAAATCAAATTGATCCATTGTTTGAAAATTGGAGCTCTATTATTAGAGACTGTAACATCCCACTCTGGCACACTGAGCAAACTTATTCTTTGAGGAAACTTTCTCACAAGTGATCCAAATTATTATGCTATTAAAACTTTTGATTTTGATTATGAGGCGTTATAGGTTGATGACATGTTGTTTTACTACATTGACATAGACATGTGCTATTGACTCGGTTTTACTGAGTGTGCAGAATTTTGGACCTTGAGGATGCAGAGGCATCGATGGAACCCCTTGGACTCCAGATCGAGTCAGGGAGTGTGCCATTGGGGTTTGATTTCTTTACTTTGATATTAGTGCATCTGACTGGATGATAGGATATGGATATGTTCTCACATGATTTTTTGATGATGCAGGCTGATGATAGCTTGCCGACCAGACTCACATATGGAGTAAAGGGGTCACGCGTGACTACCAAAGATGTTGAGGGAGAGGTGTGGACAACAACCCTTCCACAACCTACTAGCACTCCCACCATTGCTCGAACTATAGGTTAATGATTACCTAGTTCAAGAGGACCCACAATGCCATGAGGAAAGACTGTGATAGTCACTCACAATGATTCTAAGGGGCACACAATAAGGAGGGGGCCTTATTCCTTAGAATCCCTTAGTCTCCCACAAGTTCAGCTGGCGGAGTGTTCACTCCATGGGTCATTGATGTCTAACAAGTCAGTCAATAGGCGAGTGGCATCCTTGGAGCATGTAGTGCATCCTGAAGGGCACGTCGTGCAAAGGAAACATATTGAGGTGAGTGGCACCCTTGGAGCATGTAGTGCATCCTGAAGGGCACATCGTGTAAGGGAACAGATGAGGTGAGTGGCACCCTTGGAGCACCTAGTGCATCTTGAAGGGACCGTCATGTTGTCGATGATAGAGGGATGACCCTAGATGGCCTTAGGATGAATAACATGTTAAGTAATTTTTAAAACAATTTCCCTAATTAAATGTCGCCCAGTACGAAATTTAAGGCCTAAGTCTAAATTACGCTAGTGGTAGAACCTTGTCTTCTATAAATAATAATAATAATAATAATAACTTAAATAATAGTTTCGATCTTCGTTAAATGATAAAAGGGAAAAGGGGCTAAATTCCACACCTGCCTTTTTGAGTTCTAATTAAAAAGGAGAAAGAGGGAAAATCAAAAAAATTAGGAAACTAGGGAAAAGAGGTAACATAAAAAGGGGAAAAGGGGAACTTAAGGGAAAAAGCGGAAAGTCAACTTAGTAAAGAATCTACCATTTAAGAGCTTTCTAATTTTAAATTGAATTAGCAACTTCGTAATAGCGAAAGCCTTTAAAACTTGTAAGGGAATTTGGGGACACCTAGGAGTGATTCTAGGAGTAACTCTAGGTGGGTGAGGGAAATAAGATAATTAATTAATTAAAGAAATTAAATAATGGAGGAATGAAGGGAATGGGTGACACTTGTACGGAGAAGAATTTTTAGGAATTTATTTTTTAAACTTTAATTAAATGATATTTTAGGAAAGAAAGGAATATCGAAACTTTATATAATGAAGGAGGAAGAAGGATGAAGGACCATCTTCTGTTTGCGTAACGTTGTGTTGCCAAAATATCTACTTGAATGATTTACTTGTGGGAGTTGGGGATACCCAGCTCAGAGAGGAGTGGTAGCTCGGCCTTGCGAGGTGAGCTGGGAGCTAGTCGAAATCTCTGGATAGCATATGTGGCCCCTTTGCGGCTCGGGGGGCTAAGGGGCAAGAAGAGTACCCCTAGCATTGGTTGGGAGGTACTGGTGAAGTCTTGATGGTCGGCGAGTGGGATCTGCATGGAGTGCGTGGGACATCATTCGAAGTGGGGGATCAGGCAATGGTATTCTCTCTTCATTTTTGTATGGTAGAATGTATTAGGACTTATGCTAGGATCTGCTTTTTAATGGAAAAGTAAAATGATGTTTTTTTTTCTTAAATTGGTGACTGAAACTTTCCTTAGCCTAGCTTGATGGTGGTTGACTTCCATGGCCTTCGTCTTCCCGCATATTGTGACCGCCTTGTGGGTTGATTGTGACCTTGAGTTTGTTTAGCCTTCGTCCCTAGCTCGTCAGTCCTCGCCTGAGTAGTCGGCCATGAGCCTGATCTACGGTTGTCTCCTTAGCGTTAAAAGACCTATGGATCTCAAAGACCTCCTTTTCTATGCGAGGATGATGAAGTGAAGGTGAACCTATTAGCCATCTACTTATGTGGATGTCCTTTCCTGATTTTTGGACTTTCTTCTTTTAGTACGGCCTCTGAGTACGGATCACCTTGCTTCCTTGTTGTTTATTTTTTTTGTGCCTTGACTGATAGAATCCCTGTGATCCTTTCGATGAGTTATCCTTTGGCCCTGGCGTTCTCCCATGGTTGTCATCATTTTTATATCGGTACCCAGAGATGTAAAAAAAAAAATATTTAACTTCGATCTGCGTTTGGGTTCTTGTTGGATTGACTTGTTTTATTTTACTTCAGCAATTGTAATTATATGAGAGATGTAAAATATTACCCCTGCGATTGTAGATATGAACGGATGAAAATATTATCTCCATGATTGTCCTTATGTAATAGATGTAAAATTGTTACCTCTGCATTTTTTTTCATGCATTGATGAATAAAAATTAACTCTGCATTTTATATTTATGGACATCTTAAATATGCGGTTTATTTGATGGATCAGTTTAGCCCAACATTTTGTTCTTGGATGAATTTTTATTTTGGCATGGTATTGGTATCCTAGATATGCAAAAATGATTCATTCCCTGTCTTCTTGTTTATAATTGTATCCTGGAAGAAAAAAGAAAGGGGCTTTGTCATTCCTGTCTGCACTCTTTGTTTGGCCTGTGATTTATTCCCTCCATGCTTTAATTTCATGAAAAACAACTTTCGATCAGGGTCTGCATTTTTGGGGCTATGATTATTTCTATGACTTGAATCAAAGAATATTATTTTAACCCTGTTTGCATTTTTCTTTCCTGGGCAGTGATTTTTGTTTTATGCCTTGAATAAAGGGAATATTTTATCACTGTCTGTCGAATTTAAAACTCATTTTTTCAACGATTGAGGGTCGCAGATTTTTTTTTACCTCTATTGGTTACCACGAGTTAGCAAGAGGACTTCTCTCTGCATCGACCTATTGATTGCCCATGAAAAGTTCACCAATAATGTGACCATTTGCTGTAGTTACCACGAAATGTTTCCATTAAATGGAACTATCTCGTTGTTGTTTACCCGAATTTGCAGGTGGATTGTGGATTGTCCTCTGCGTTTCAATGTTAATTGACAATGAGTTACCTTAAGTCGACTATGTTGACTGGTCGCCCTAGCCTTTTACTTGTTGATTGTTTATCACACCGTTTTCTTCTTTTTTTTACACAGACTTTTATTCTCATTTGCCCAACACTCTACCAAGAGGTTGTTGGCATTCCAGTTTTGAAACCTGAGCCCAGAACCTTCATTTCAGTCTTGTGTCTCATTAAAAGTGTTCTCAGGGTTTACCTTCCATCTCTCTTGAACCCAGTTCTGGTGTGCTTTATTTAATATTGGGAAACTAATACTCAACCACAGTTTTACTCGAGACCTTTTCCAACCTGCCCTTTATTAAATAACATATATATATATAGGAAGTTAAAAAGAGCCTCAAGTTGATATTAAGTTCTTTCCAGTTAAATTTATATTTCAGTTTATCATTATTCTAGATTAAAATTTGTTTAGTTTAAAATTTTATTTTAAAATCATACTACAATTAAGATGTATGCCTAGGAAGTCATACTTTCTCTAGTTGTGTAAGAGTGGCTTGAATGTAGAGAGCGGTTTTCACTTTTTAATTATATTATTTTTCCTATTTATTTTCACATCTGTAAATGATGGTAACCATTAAGGAGTAAGCTTAGATTCTTTTTAACTTGCATCCTGGGGCTTATGGATGTCATCACCTTAGTTTCACATTCATGGCTAAGTGGTTGGGAAATCCAGCCAATCACATGTTGTTGGTATGTTTCTTTACAAAAGAAGGATGACATTATGTTGATGATAATTTTGTTTAGCATGTACGATAATGTTGATAGTTTCCCTCACTTTTCTTTTTATGTTGATTCTTATAAGTTTGCCCTCTTTTTAGAAGAGATATGAAAACAAATTCCTTAAGTTCATTGTACACTTAGGCATGCTTGGGTTATAAAGGAGTGGTAAGGCAAGGCACTCAAGTCTCTTGTGCCTTATGACAATGTGAATGTATTATTGATGGTTTTAGTTTCTCGCTTCTTGCGCAATGGATTGTATGTCATGAATGATAGTCATAGATTTTAGGTTTCTTGCGCATTTGGATTTATGTAGTAAATGGTGGTTTTATATATTTAGTTTTTTCCATCTAGTTTACTCTTGAATGATGGCTTTAAACTTACTTATTTCTTGCGCACATGAAAATTAAGGTATTGAATGACGTATTGCATAATGTTTAGATTTTACTTCTTGCACACAAGGGAATGTCAATGTAATGAATGGTTGTCGGTTATTTACTTCTTGCTTCATCAAAAATTTATTGTAACAATTCAGAGTGTAAGAGTGTATAATATGTGATCTTATAAAAAATATCATAGTTTTCAATATGGGCGTAAATAAAGTGTTTCAATGTCTACCTTATGCAAAATACTTCAAAGGGCTGATTTTAAATATTCTTGAAGGATTTATAGAATTGATTAATGTGGAGCGAAGGGTCCTAGATGATCTTGATGTTGTCATTAGCTTGTCGGCTTGGACTTGTTGTTTGGGGCAGGATGTAGACACCTCCTTGTTTCTCAGAACAGTCGCCATCCCTGAGACCTTAAATGGTCAAAATCGATGGGAACCTGGACTTTAGCATTGCTTATGTTTCTTGGAGGTCCTAACCATTGCAGGATAGGACATGCAGGTAGTCATTCTTATTCTTTGTAGGTTGAATGTCATACGCTGCTTCCAGGTGCTTGATGCACTTTTATGATTGTTCGTCATGTTGTTGTTGTGTGAGTTGCTTGCATTGTGTTTGTCATCATGTTGCGATGTTGAGTATAATTTCATTATCACCTTCCCACACACACAAAAAAAAAAACATGTGCACTTGTTATGTGAGGCCTGTAGTCATGATGAAATGGGAGGTTTGTTACATGTGGTATCAGAGCCAGGTTCAACCTGCGATTTGGGATTGCTACGGCTTTCGTTGATATGATTGATTATATTGTTGTTGATCGAGTTGACTTGTGTGCGTGCAGGTAATCATGGTTAGAGGATGCCGTGGAGGTAGACGACAGGGTGCTAGGGGAGGAGGTGCAACACCTCCAGTAGAATCCATGCCTGAGGGGTCTAACCCCCAGGGAGACGAGGATCAGATAGCAGTTGGTTATGTAGTCAGAATGATGAGATATTTTCAGTGCATGTCCGAGGCACTGATTAACCATTTGGATAGAGATGAGGCTAGGGCGTCGACACCCACTGAGGTTCCATTGCACGCTTCGATCGATACTGGTAGCATTCACCGTGAACTCGATAAGGTCAAATTTTCTGAGTTCTTTGGTGCCTCGTACGGTGCAGCCGCCAAGGCATGGTTGGAGAACATGATGATGTTCTTTTCACTTTGTGATTATACCTCCAACATGAAATTCTGCATGGCGGTCTTTCAACTGAAGGGGAGTGCTCTTCTATGGTGGAAGACGCTTTTATTGCAACTGAACGTGGCCATCGAAGACGTGTCATAGGAATTGTTTGAGGAACGGTTCCGAGAGAGGTAGAGAGGTACCTTTCAGAAGAATTCATTTAGCGTCATCTCAATGAGTTCAACCCCTTACAATAGGGTGGTCGTATGGTGCCCAAATATGAGGTCCATTTTATGGATCTTCTTCGGTATGCTCCACACCTTAACACTGAGAAACTTAAGGGCAACAGGTTCGTGTTCGGCCTTAACAATAGCATATGTGCAAAGGTCAGGATTCTGATGCCTCAAACCTTGCATGATGCCATCAATAAGGCCCTCATAGCAGAGGAGGAGCTTATCAGGGAGGGTCAGACTAGGACTCCAGCAAGACTAGCAGGGCAGGTGTCATCTGGAGCACAACAGCATCAGACACCAGCCAGACATACGCCAGGATATCTTGGCTTCCAGAGAGGATCCACTTTCACTACACCTCAGTGACTACCGCCTCAGCAGCGGACACCTTATCAGGGACCACAACATAAACAACAACAACAGTTTAGGCCTATTCAGTAGAATAGAGCAGGATTCCAGGCCGGTGGGCCATCATATTCTACTTCGAGTACCAGGGCTACCGGGTCGAAGAAGGGGTGTTGGACATGTTGGGAGCCACACTACCAGCGCGACTTCCCTATGGAGAGGACCAGAGCGTTTGGATCAGTTGGACCCACTACTGTGGGATATATGGGCAAGGCCCATTGGATTCATGCAGTGGTGAATAACCACCAGGCAGAGCATCAATCGACTGTGCTCGAGACAACAGGTACCGTCGCTGACCAGACCCTTAGTATTTTGATAGATCTCAATTCTACTGAGAGTTTCATTTCTGGTGCAGCGCTAAAAAGAATTAAGGTAAAGGCAGTCGAACAGGATGAGTTTAGATTCGTAGAGATGGCTTCGGGAGCCAAAAAAAAGTTGGAGGAAAGGTTATGGGATGTATCCTTAACCTAGGAGAGTTTGTCGCCAGGGCCAACCTGTACGTCATGATCCTAGGATCGTATGACATCGTGATTGGTATGGATTGGTTGGAATCACATGAGGCAATACTCAACTACAAGACAAAATGGTTGAGCTTGGTCGATGACGAGGGATAGAGACGTGTGATTGTAGGATGGAACCAGGGAGTTTCCCTGAGGTTCATCTCTTCCTTACAGCTATGGAAGAGCATGTGCAAGGGGTGCAAGCTTTATGCGATCTTTGCGTTAAACGAGAAGGGATTAATGGAAGGTATAGAACACCTTCCGGTGGTGAGAAAGTTTGCGGATGTATTTCCGAAGGAGTTACCTGGGATGCCTCCGGACAGGGAATTGGAGTTTACAATAGACCTAAAACCAGGGACTGAACCGATAGCAAGAACACCTTATCGGATGTCAACCCCAGAGTTACAAGAGTTGAAAATGAAACTGAAGGAGTTGTTGGACATGGGACTGATACATCCTAGTGTGTCACGGTGGGGTGCACTCGTTATTTTCATACGAAAGAAGAATGGGCCATGGAGGATCTGCATTGACTACCATCAACTAAACAAGGCCACGATCAAGAATCAGTATCCATTGCAGAGGATTGATGATCTGTTCGATCAAATGAAGGGTGCAACAGTGTTCTCCAAGATCGATTTGTGATCAGGGTATCACTAGTTACAGATCAAGGAGGATGACGTCCCTAAGACCGCCTTTAAGACAAGGTTTGGACATTACGAGTTTATTGTTTTATCGTTTGGACTGACAAACGCCCCAGGGGTATTTATGAGTTTGATGAACGGTGTGTTCCGCGAGTACTTGGACAAGTTCATCCAAGTATTCTTTGACGATATTTTGATTTACTCTTGGATGATGGAGGAGAATGATGAGCACTTGTGCTTGGTACTACAGTGTCTGCGAGAGCACAAATTGTACAGGAAGTTGTCCAAATGCTCATTTTATCAAATGAAGATTCACTACTTAGGGCATGTCATCTTTGGTGAAGGCATCGTCATGGATCCAACCAAGGTCGAGGCTATTATGGAGTGGCATGCGCCGACTAATGTCCCAGAAGTGTGTAGCTTCATGGGTTTAGCATGATACTATCGATGGTTCGTCGAGGGATATTTAAAGATATCAAATCCGATCACAGAGTTGCAGAAGAAGAACAAGAAGTTTGTTTGGACCAAGAAATGCACGGAAGCATTTCGGAGGCTTAAGGAATTGTTGACAAAAACACTAATACTAAAGGTCCCTGACATGGACGCGGACTTCTTGGTATGCACTGACGCATCCAAGGAAGGCTTAGGTGGATTCTTGATGCAATACGGATGGGTGATCGCTTACATTTCAAGGAAACTGAGAAGGCATGAGGAGAACTACATGACTCACAATTTGGAGTTTTTAGCCATCGTTTATACCTTAAAGGTTTGGAGACACTACCTTGTTGGACGAAAATTTGAAGTAAAGCCTGACCATTTTGGACTACAACACATATTTACACAAAGCAACCTGAACACGTGACAACGGTGTTGGTCAGAATTGCTTAGTGAGTATGACTTCGAGATTACTTACATAAAAGGCACAGTGAATCGAGTGGCAGACGCATTGAGTCGAAGACCGTGCATCTTTTCGGTGTTGCATCTTCAAACGAATCTACGTGAAAAGATTCTAACCTTACAGCGTGACGATGACTGGTACAAAGAGGTCGAGGGTTTTATCGGAAAAAACACAATGATGGTACCATGATTTGAAGGATTTTCATTTGATAGCGATGGTTTATTGAGGTTTAAAAATCGGATCTATGTACCACCGAACGATGAGTTGAGGATGTTGATCCTGAGCGAGGCTCAAAGAGAAGTTTACATGGCTCACCCGGGAGTCACGAAGATGAGGGCAGACCTTAAACCCTTATTCTTCTGGAAGGGAATGAAGGAAGACATAGTAAACTATGTGGCCATATGTCTAGAATGTCAGCAGGTAAAGGCTAAACATAGACACCCAGTAGGATTACTACAACCACATGTTATTCTGGAATCAAAATGGGAGGTTATTTTGATGGATTTTATTGTTGGATTTCCACTTACGGAAAGGAGACATGTCTCGATTTTCGTAGTAGTAGACACTCTGACAAAGAGTGCTCACGTTATTCCTGTGCGTACGACATATCAGGCACCTAACATAGCTAGAGTTTTCATTAGTGAGATGGTGAGGCTGCATGGCATGCCTAAGAGGATTATATCGGATCGAGGATCGGTGTTTACTGGAAGATTTTGGACAAGTTTCCAAGAGGCCTTGGGAACCCAACTTAACTTTAGTACTACGTATCACTTGGAGACTGACGAGCAGACCAAATGAACGAACCATACCTTGGAGGACATGTTGCGCATGTACGTGATGGACCAACAAAAGTGTTGGGAAGAATTCTTGCCACTAGTGGAGTTCTCTTACAACAATAGTTACCAGAGCACCATTAAGATGGCGCCTTTCGAGTTTCTTTACGGGCGACTGTGTCGGACACCTTTGAGTTGGGATCGGCTCGAGGATAGGGTCCTGGTGGGACCAGAAGTGATCCAAGAAATGGAAGAGCAAATGCAAATGATAAGACAAAGGATTAAAGAAGTGCAGGATCGACAGAAGAGTTATGTCGATGCGCACCGTGTCGATCGTAGTTAAGAGGTCAGCGATCGACTCTTCTTGCAGGTTAAACTGCATAAAAGTTCGATCAACTTTAGGAAGGAAGATAAAATCTCTCCTAGGTTCATGGGACCTTTCAAGATTATGGAGAGAAAGGGACCCGTGGCCTATTGACTAGCCTTGCCTGATTCCTTGAGGCATATGCACGATGTTTTTCATGTATCTGTTTTGAGACATTATATTAGTGATCCTACACATGTTATTGACATGAGTTCCTTGCAGGTATCGGACGAGGGAGCGCTCTCGGCTGAGTTGGTCTGCATATTGAATCATCGCATTTGATAGCTACGATGTCAAATGGTAGATCAGTTCAAGGTCTAGTGGGACAATTATAGTCCACAGTTGGCGACCTGGGAGGACTCATATGATATGCGCCAACAGTTTCCATTTTAGTTTGATAGATAGACATATGATACTGTGATACACTTTATTTCAGCATATATACTGTGAAACTTCAGGACGAAGTTTAGACCAAGAGGGGGTGTATCTAACATCCGACTCTGGCACACTGAACAAACTTATTCTTTGAGCACACTTGCTCGCAAGTGATCCGGATTATTATGCTATTAAAAAATTTGATTTTGATTATGAGGCGTTATGGGTTGATGACATGTTGTTTCACTATATTGACATATACATGTGCTACTGACTCGGTTTTACTGAGTGTGTAGAAATTTGGTCCTTGAGGATGTAGAGGCATCGATGGAACCCCTTGGAATCTGGATCGAGTTAGGGAGTGTGCCATTGGGGTTTGATTGTTTTACTGTGATATTAGTGCATCTAACGGAATGATAGGATATGGATATGTTCTAACATGATTTTTTGATGATGCAGGCTGATGATAGCTTGTCAACCAGACTCACATATGGAGTAAAGGGGTCACACATGACTACCAGATATGTTGAGGGAGAGGTGTGGACAGCAGCCCTGCCACAACCTACTAGCACTCTTGTCGTGGCTCGAACTATAGGTTAACGATTACCTAGTTCGAGAGGACCCACGATGTCGTGAGGGGTGACTACAACAGTCTCTCACGATGATTCTAAGGGTTGCACAATAAGGTGGGGGCCTTATTCCTTAGAACCCCTTAGTCTCCCACAAGTTCACCTGGCTGAGTGTTCAATCTAGGGGTCATTGATAGCTACCAAGTCAGTCAAGAGGCGAGTGGCACCCTTGGAGCACATAGTGCATCCTGAAGGGCACGTCACACAAAGGAAACATATTGAGGCGAGTGGCACCCTTGGAGCACATAGTGTGTCCTGAAGGGCACATTGTGCAAGGGGACAGATGAGGCGAGTGGCACCCTTGGAGCACCTAGTGTGTCTTGAAGGGCACATCGCATTGTCGATGATAGAGGGATGAACCTAGATGGCCTTAGGACGAATAAAGTGTTAAGTAATTTTTAAAACAATTTCCCTAATTAAATGTCGCCCAGTACGAAATTTAAGGCCTAAGTCTAAATTATGCTAGTGGTAGAACCTTGTCTTCTATAAATAATAATAATAATAATAACTTAAATAATAATTTCGATCTTCATTAAATCTTGTAACATGAAGGGAGTAAGAAATTAAGTTATTCATAAAAATAAAATATGTGGTTATAAATGTAAAAAGGGGAATTAATTGTTTTATCTTTTTGATATTTAAAAAAAAAAAAAAAAA
>JZKD02S0154676.1:466324-493881 GCA_000966675.3 Picea glauca | reverse complement strand
ACAATTAGACTAATTGATTACAAATAAACAATTAGACTAATTGATTACAAACTAATCAACCAGTTACACAAACTGATCACTTTAGTGTGCATGCATGCATATTCTATTTTTAACTGATAGATAACTACAAAATACTCAGAGTAAAGATCCAATCTGCATGGGAAATTAGTTGGCACATTTTCAACAATCTTGATGGAAGGCTGCCATAAATTTGTTTTCTACAAAATCAGTATAGTACTAAGGTGCACAGTTGATTGAATACTGAACAATCCTTGTTCAGCCAAGTATGGCATTCATCTTAATTTAAGCAAGACTGCTATTGATGGATATGGGTTAAAATCTTAGACCAAAATTTACCATGATACCCAATATTATTAGTATTATAAATTCAAACCATAAAGATATATTATTAGCAGAAGAAATTCAAACCTTAAAGTATATATACATATATATGATGCATTGATTATAATGTTCACACACCCAATGTTTGTCTCTAGAGTTATCTATCAGAGAGGTTGTGTCACAGAAATAATGTGCAACAACTATGAAAAGGGTTCTAGGAGAAACTGAAGAAGAATAAGGTGATAGAGATTCACATGCACAATCCATGGTTGTTGAATGAAAATAGAATGTTTGTAGCTCCTAAGAAAAACTGCATCAAAAGACATGATAGTAAATAGAGAAATCAAAGAAATTTATGGGAAAAGTAAGTAAATAGACATGACATCAAAAGTTGTTTGTTGACCTGGCCATGTTGAACAATATCCATTGTCATGTAAGCTGATGCCAATGTGGTTGTGGTGATCCCTAGTGATGAGACGACTCAAAAGTTGTGAAGTGATGGTAACATGATTGTTGGTATTGCCAGATATCCTGTAATACACGTCGTTGCATCAATCACATATTTTACAACACAAATCCACACAAGTCTTCATCTCAAAACAAAAATAATACACACATTCAATTATAAAATTATTGTTATTATACAAATCATTCAACTCAATTAGTAGCCAAATTTCTAGTGAATATGGGTTCTTAATAAAAAAAATGTTAAAGAAATAAAGTATTTCTTAAATGCTACTTCTAATAAATACGAATTCTCAACCAAAATATTGAAGAAATAATGTGTTTCTTAAGAATTATCCAAATTTATTTATTTATATGTAATAGTAAATTGAATACGAATATGTATGCATATTAATAGTGCATTGAATATGAACACTTATACATATTTGTTTAAATTGGGTTCGATGTTCATTTAGAGGTAGAGAAGGAATTGGGTGTATATACTCTGACATTTTACATATGGTTTGTTGGACTATATTATCATATCAATAACTTAATGTTGATGTTGAAGTATTTTATTTAGGAGAAACCTTTATTTGTAAGAAATTATAAAAAAAAACTTATATCTAATATCTATTTTTCATTTCTCGATGAGTAATCCATTTCCTGAGAAATTCTTTCTGTTTCTTTTGAATATTGATATTATTATATATATGAATTTCAAATACATTGTGGAAGGACATAATTTAGGCAACATGGGAATGTGCCAGCAGGAGAAAAATGGATCAAATATAATTTTGATGGTGCCTTTAAAGAAAATCTAGGAAAAGCAGGGCCAAAGGTGTTTTGAAAGAACAAGGGATATTCCATAACTATATAGTGGTATAAATATATAGATAACAATACAAATAATCAAACACAATTGGATGCCTTGATTTTAGGCATCACATAAACTTTGAAAAAAAACTTTCGAGGAAAATTATTTTTTTCACAAAAATCATTTTGCGAGTTAGAATATATCAAGAGGGATAGATAGAAGTTCATGTTGATAAATTGGAAAATAACCTTAGAAAAATTGTAAATCGAAATGATGTCATGTCCTGGATTTTGGAAATGATACCATGTCCTAGATTTTGGGTTCCCCATTAACATGATAGCCTGAAAGAAGCTTCATCGATCCTTAGGCCCCCATAAATTGGGTACTTCCCTAAAATGATCCTCCCTCCAATGGAAGGATACCATCTTAGGACAATTTCATAATGGAATGATGGTGCAGTCTTGCTGGTGATTCTCCTAGTTACAACAGTAAATGTCCACTAGATTACTTAATCACAAGGAGGCTCATTGCCCATTACCATTGTTTATCTTTGCCCGCCTTGTATGCTAAAAAAAAAGTTAAAGTACGTGCTATTAACATCCTCTCAGTGAAAGATTCAATGTTTAGTTCCATTATAGGTGGACTGAGCCTTGCTAGCAATAAGAAGCCTGAAAAATCTCTCATATTCTCTGTACCCACCTTCTCTAATCCCTGTCAATGCACCATATATTGTTTTTCCTATCCCCAACCCATACCTTTACCATCTACTCACATAAAACCATATAAGGACGGAACAATGAATATTTTCATCAATTTTAGAAGCTTTCATGCTCGGCCTTCCTATTTCCATTCCTGCCAACCTGGTAATGCTCACAAGCGTTGGTTCCAAATAATGGTTATAAAGGACTTATGCATGTCAGGGTTTGTAGCATGATAGACACATGGGAATATCAGAGAAGAGATTGAGTTATAACTTGTGTTTAATTAAATTAATCTAGATAACTTACTAATTATTTTTTAAATTTCTACCCATCCCACAGATATTGAAAGTTGAATTTGCATATATTCTTTATGATACCTTTGGGTACAGTAGCTAGGGAATTCCAATAAATTGAAATACTTTCGAAAACGGTTTTAAGGAGGACCAACCTATTTCCACTAGAGAGTATGTTCACCTTAATAGAGATCCTGGCTTTCAATTTTCTAATAAGCCACCCCCAATCATCTTTTCTGTAACAATCCAGTTTTAGGAAAAAACCAAAGTACTTGATCCCTTCTTTGATCTGAAAAGAAGTTAAGGAAAGATGATGATTAAGCTTCCTACCAGTTGTTAAGACTTATACTTGATTTTTCCAAGTTGAATCTCATTCTGGTGGCTTTGCAATATAAGTTGAGAACTATTTTTAGGGTCGAAAGGTCTCTAAGGGATCCATACACACTACAAAAAATATCGTCAACAAACAGAAAATGAGTAATCATCTCTTAGTCATTAGCTTCAATCCTCTTAGTGAACCATTCGATGTGGCTTCCTAGAAATTCTACTAAGAGCTTTTGCAATTATCAGAAATGGGAAAGGAGAGAGGTTGCATGCCTGGCGTAGGCCTCTCAAAGCCTTAAATAATATATAGCGGGACCCATTAATAAGAACTACAAAGGATGTGCTTTGAATACATTCCACGATCCAATTCATTGTAATCAAATTCCTCCCCAGTTGTATGAGGACTAAATGCAGGAAGGTCCAGTCCACTCTGTCATAGATTTAAAAAAATCTAGTTTAAGGATAATCGCTTTGATATTCTTCTTTTTTATTGAGTGGAGGGTTTACTGGGTGATAGATAGCATGTCATAGATCCCTGTTTTTCAAGAAGCCAAATGATTCTTCTCCAATTATTTCACTTAGCATAGTTTTTAAATGTTTGGATATGATCTTGGTAATTATCTTGTAAATGACATTGTAGCATGAAATGGGTCTATAGTCTCTAAAAGATGAAAATTTTTTTTTTTTTAGGAATGAGACAAAGGAAGGTAGATTTTAGAGACCCATGAATTTTTCCAACCCTCTTGGATTCCCTTATTTTCAAGAGTAAGTCATCCTTTATCAAGTCATAGAAGAATTTGAAAAATTTGACTGTAAAATTGTCTGACCCTAGAATTTTTTCCATTCTGCATGGAAAAGAGGGATTATTTTAACTCCACTTCCTACACCAACTCCTCCAGGGATTGATTCATTTCCTCAGTGAATAATGTAGGTAATTTATTTACCACTTCCATAATTTCCTGAATCGGGCATCTGACAGGAGCTTCGAAAATATTTTAAAAAATTTAGCTCCCGCTTCGGATTCTTCCCGAAAGTAGGTGGTTGAATTTCTTTAATCATTCTTTATTTCCAATATTCTGTTAAGGTTTTTTCTATAGTTTCTGAATTCGTGGAAATACTTTGAGTTGTTATCCCCTAATTTTAACCATAGATCCTTGCTTTTCAACTGCCACTCCAAATATTATTTCTTTAACCAATCATTTCGTAGATCTGCCAGAGTTTTTAACTCCTCTAACTAAGTCAAGCTTAGCGGACCTTCATCTATTATTTTGAAGAGATATGAGAGTTGAGCTCAACTTCAGAGGTTTCCTTCTGCTTTTTAGCTTTCCAGTTAGGCATCCATTGTTTTGTGGCAGTCGTAATTCACTTTAGATTTGTTGCAAATTGTACCATCGGGGGTTCAGGATTTAGAGGGGAAATATCAACCCAAGAGGAGGTTACCTTAGATTGAAAATAGAACCCCTTCTCTAACAACACCTCTGAGATCAAAAATCTGTGTAATCTCTTCGTAACATTTTCCTCACTCGTTCTAAAGTTCCACCAGGTAGGGGAGAGTTTTACCAATTCTAAGTACACCAAGTGAAGATTCTCAAATAAAGAGAGAGAAAACCCTCTCTATCGATCCTCTCTTGGTTTACAACCCCATATCTCTCTTGGAGCTAGGGTAAAGTTCATATATCCACCTACCACTATGAAGGGGTCATTAAAGAAATCTACATATTTCAAATCTTCCGAGAAAGGGACCCTTTCAGAATAAGGTCAGTAGATGTTTACTATGGTGAAAGAAAAATCAAAATCTTTGTGTTTAAGACTGACAAAAATTCAAGACCAAATAGAAGAAGAAGAAAGGGCCTTGAAGATGGGGCTCCATATAGTGATTAATCCTCCTGACATTCCTTAGGCATCTACAAAGTTGAATGACCGATTCCTAAGCCAAGGTTCCACAATATCCCTCACGTTTTCTCCTGTACACTTTTTCTCTTGAAGCATGATTATATTAGGCGTGAGGCGTAGGATCATCCTCTTGAGGGAAATCATTTTTTGAGGGCCCCCAATCCCTCTTACATTAAAGGAGAGAATTAACATCTAGGATTATTGGGTAGGGCTCTCCCTACTCTAAGGGCCCTTGATATGGTTTCTTGCATTTCTTTACGAATTTTGGCTGCAACCTTTTCTTGGGATTTGGACATATGAGATTTCCTTCCTTGTTGAGAGGCATGTTAAGTTTTTACTTTTGTTAATATGTTATTTCCAAATTACATGAGCATTTAATGTATTTCCAAAACAACAACATAAAGAGGATCATTGAAAGAAACACAATCACAAGGTATGCAACATTTTATCTTTGGAAACCCTCATGGGGGATAAAACCTAGCAAAAACTTTCTCAATAATAGATTGTCAATACAATGCCAAGACTAAGACCAAAACCCCAAGAATAAAGCAAGATTGAGCATGCCCCTCTCTTCACCTTCCTCCTGCAACTGCAATTGATATCCGCACTAGATGAGTGAGAGTGTGTGTGTTCAAGTGAGGCACCATCCTCACATATAAATACAAGTTGAGGAGGCACTAGGGTTATGTCTCTTCACTTGGTGGGGTCGACTTCTCCTAGAACTGGTTAAAACCACTTTATAATTACTAGGGGATGACTTTACAAATACCACTATACAAATGTAGTTTGACCAATCCACAAAAGGGGATTTGATCTTATACAAAACCCGACTTGATCGATCCGTGAAAGGGGATTTGATATATTAAATAATAACTCTAATATAATTAGAATATTCTTCAAAGTTACAATATTTCAACACTCCTCTTTAACGAGAGGAGTATTCTACTGACATGACCCAATACAACATCATCAATAGAAGGAGAGGGCAACATCATCATCAGCATATGGAACATTGATTGGCACATTTATAAATCATCGAAATTTTTTATCATCATCAATATCATCATCTCTTACATCATGGAGTTTGAGTAATATCATCATCATAAGCATGAAGCTAAAACATCAACATCAATAGCAAGAAGCTAAAACAACAACAACATCATCAACAACACGAAGATGGAACACCAACATCATCAACATGTGGAAACAGGATGAGGCAGGTGTATCAATCAACAACATTTGTTGTACTCTAATAGACCATCCTTACCGGACCTTCGGGATCTTCCAAGGAATCATAATATTCCCTAGGATATAAAATCCTAATGGAGCTACCACTACTGACCACAAATGGCATATACATCCGCATGTACTCTGACAGACTTTCCTTACCGAATCTTTGGGATCTGCCTAGGGATGCTCAATCCCCTAGGATATAAATCCTAACAGAGCTACGCGTTGTTGGTGGGGATACCATAGTATCATCAACATCACTCCCCCTTTTGAGGGAGGTCCTTTAGAACAACACCAAGCTTGTCTCTAAAGTACTCAAACTTCACACAAGACATAGGCTTGGTCAACAAATCTGCAACTTGCTCATCTATGACAACATATTGTAGATTTATAGCTCCCCTCTACACCATATCATGAATGTAGTGATATTGGATCTCTATGTTCTTCGACTTATCATGGAACAAGGAGTTCTCTATCATCTTTATACAACTCTAGTTATCACATAGAATCATGATAGCTTCCATATCCAGATCGAACAAACCTACCAACAACTTCTTAATCCATATGGATTCACAACTGGTGGAACATGCTGCAATGTACTCCACTTCTGTCGTGCTGAGAGAAATATTGGATTACTTCTTTCTTTACCATGAAGTCATGGCTGACGCCAAACTAAAACAACATCCTAAGGTGTTCTTTATGTCTGAAGCACTTCCAACCCATTTTGAATCAGTATAACCATACAATTTGAAGTCATGATCTCTAGTATAATAAAGACCATAATCCAACGTACCCTTAAGGTATCTCATCACATGCTTTGCAGCTACAAGGTGAACATGTCTTGGCTCCACCAAATACTGACTCAAGGTGTTCACAGTAAAGCATATATCTGTCTTGGTATTCATCAAATACATCAATGATCCAATAATATGATTTTATAGAGTAGCACCAACCAACTCTGACGAAGTATCAACCAAGAGCTTCAAATGTGTTTCCATGGGTGTGTTCATGGATTTACATTCAAACATGTCGAATATCTTCAATATTTCAACTGCATACTTCCCTTGGCTAAGGAAGATCTTCTCTAGGCTTTGCCAAACTTCAAGACCTAAGAAATAATGCATCGACCCTAGGTTTTTCATCTCAAACTCTGCAACGAGCTTCTTCTTGCAATCTGCGATGAGATTTTCTTCTCTTGTTAAGAATAAATCATCCACATATAGTAGTTATATAACTAGCTCATCATTCATAACCTTGAAGTATAGGTTAGGATCAAATTTAATCTTTGCAAAGCCCAAGCTTGTTGAGAAACTATCAATTCTACCATAGCAAGAACTAGGAGCTTGCTTCAACCCATACAAAGATTTCTTCAACCTACAGACATGAGTCTTTATATATTCAACTTCAAATCCTTATTTTTGTTCTATATACACTTCTTCTTCAATAACACCATTTAAGAAAGTAGTTTTTACATCCATCGGGTGTAACTTCCACTTCGTTTTAGCTGCAAGAGATATGATGGTTCTGATAGAAGTGTATCTCACTATAGGAGAAAATGTTTCTTCATAGTCAATACCTTCCTTTTGAGAAAATCCATGAACCACAATTCTTGTCTTATGTTTTTCAATACTTTCGTCTACTGCATGTTTTATTTTGTATATCCACTTTGAATATACCACATATTTGTTCTTTGGTATGGGAACTGCTTCCCATACATCATTATTTATAATGGACTCGTATTCTTCTATCATGGCGTCCATCCATTGTTTCTTCTAAATGACTTCCTCAAATCAAGTAGGTTCCTTATCTACGATATCACACATCAAGGCTATATAGCTGGAGAATGGCTTAGGCTTCTTTCTTTGTCTCATGGTTCCTTCTGGGGCACCATACTTCTCTACATCTTGAATAAGTTCTTTCACCCAAGTTGGCTTTATCTTGTGAGAGATCGTCATACGGGTAGGTTCTTGAGATTCTATCATATCATGATCTTCTGGAATCTCATCATCAGGGATAACTGCAACTTCCTTTACGGGTTCTGCAACTCTGGGAGCTACAAATGCTTCCTCGTATACTTCTTTAAGCTAGAATATCCTTAATATTTTGAGTGTTTCATCTTCATCAAAGGTTACATCTCTGTTGATCTCAATATGATGGTAACCTGGTATGTAAATTTTGAAGGCCTTAGAGACCTCACAATATCCAACAAATATTCCCTTGTTTTCTGAAGGATCCAACTTAGTTCTATTTTCTTTTGGAATGTGTACAAATACTAGAAAACCAAATATTTTGAGATGGATTACTTTTGGCTTCTTTCTAGTGAAAATTTCTTTGAATTTTTGAAACCAAGTGCACTATGGGATAATTTGTTTCGGACATATACTGATTTTCTTGTTGCTTCAGCCCATAAGTGCATTGGAAGATCTTGATAGTGAATCATAGTCTTTATTGCTTCCATAATTGTTCTATTCTTTCTTTCTACTACACCATTTTGTTGAGGATTATAGGGAGTGGTGAGATCCCTTTTAATCATGGCATCTCTGTAAAAGCTTCCAAATTCATTTGAAGTGTACTCTCCTCCATTGTCTGACTTGAGTATCTTGATTTTCCTTTCGGAGAGGTTTTCTACTAACACTTTGAATTCCTTGAACTTTCCAAGTACTTCATATTTTGACTTCAAGAAATAAAACCAAGTCTTATGAGAGTAATCATCAATAAAGGATACATAGTATACATACCCTCTTAGAGAGTTTGATTGCATTGTACTGCATACATCTGAGTGGATAAGTTCTAGAATTCGTTCTTCTTTACTGTTGCTCTTTGGAAAAAGATTCTATATATTCTTTCTTTGTGCACATCCCTTGCATGCACCTTCATGATCAACCTTTAGTTCTGGTAAACCTATAACTACCTTGCTTACATATGGTAAGTATTTGTAGTTGATGTGATCTAGTCTTCTATGCCAAAGTTCACAAGGACTTTTAGTAGAGTGAGTCAAGTCTACATCTGAGTGACCTTTTAACTTGTACAAACCACCTTCTTTTGTTCCAATAACAACTGCATCTTCTATATTTTTTCCTTTAGACCACATAAGAACTTCACCTTCTATGAATGCAACCTTGAAACCTTTATTTTCTAGGGCTGAGATAGAAAGTAAGTTTTTTTTCAAACCTGGTACATAGAGTAAATCTTTCATTCACATCGGAGTTCCTGAATCAAGTTTGTAGGTGGATGATCCCATTCATTTGATAGGGTACTGATAATCATCTCCAAGTGAAACTTTCCGAGGAAAGTCCTTTTCTATAAGGCTAGAGAGAATTTATTTCTGACCTTTCATGTGCTTAGAGGCACCACTATATATGAGCCAAGTATCCTCTCCAAGTGTCACAGATCCTAAGATAATGGAAAACAAAACATAATCTTCAATCTCTTCTTTAGTTAATTTCTTGGGTGGCTCATCATATTTAGTTGCATGGGCATGATGTCTTCTGTTATTTCTCCTCTTCTATTCTTCCCTTTTGGCAGGACAGTTCTTAGCAATGTATCCCATCTTATCACAATGATAACATTGATAAGAGGAGAATCTTTTCCCTTTCTTTGACCCTTATGATATTTCTGGAATCACTTTGGAGAGTGAGATTATTTATGAAAGTGGGTCTCCTTTTGAAAATGAGATTTTTTCTTTCCACCTTTATCATGAGCATCTAGGGCTTGATATTCATCTCTTAATAGGATGAATTCTTGGTTGGCCACTATTGCTTACTCTTGAATACATTCTTCCCATAAACTGTCAAATTTGAGTTTCTCTTTTATTGCAAAAATAGTTTGGATGAAGGAATCCCAAGGTCTTGTGAGACCATTAAGAGTTGTCATTATGAGTTCATATTCATCTAAGTTGTCTCCAATTTTCTCTAATTTTTCCTTGAATTGAGAAACCCTAGAGAAATAGTCTTGAATTGTTTCTCCATTTTGCATCTTTGTATTCTTGAGTTGGGTTCTCAAGTTCATCTTCTGGTTGATGTTATTTCCTTCATACATTCTAGTTAGGGCATCAAACATATCTTTTGGATTATTCTTAGAAGACACTTGAGGGATCAAGTGGTCTTGAATAGAGTCTGCAATTATCCTTTTATCCTTAATGACATCCTTCTTGTACTTATTTTTGGATGCATCTTCTTCGGGTTCCAGTACATTTTATTTTATGAATTTTTCAAGGTCATTCTCTTCAACAATGAGTCTTATTCTACACTTCCAGGCATGGAAATTTTTCACACCTTCTAACTTTTCAAAAAGCTTGGTTCTTGGAGACATCTTGACCTAGAGCTAAGAAAATGACCAGAGAATGAAAATGCTCAAAAATTGAAACTGAGCTTACTAGGAGATGTGTTGGGCTAAGGCGATTTTGTTGGAGCTGAATGTTTCAAAAAATCCCAAAAATTCCCAATTTTTACCCCTTGAAACTTGACCTGTGCAATTCTGGACTCGTACTTCTAGTTTTCTAGTTTTTTGGTACCAGTCAAAACTAGGGTTTGACTTTTTGGAGAATCTTCCCACTAAAAAAGTTTGCTCAAGCTTCCAAAAGATGCACTAGGGCAGGGCACACTTACCAAGATAGTTTCTGGTCAAAAATTTCTCTTCAGTAAAAAGCCCTAATTTTCTTGTACGACAACAACGACATCTAGATACCCAGTGAAAGATTCTCTATTCAGTCAAGCTCTAATACCATGTTAAATTTTTACTGTTGTTATTAGGTTATTTCCAAATTACATGAGAATTCAATGCATTTCCAAAACAACAACATAAAGAGGATCAATGAAAGAAACACAATCACAAGGTACACAACATTTTATCCTGGGAAACCCCTATGGGGGAGAAAACCTAGCCAAAACTTCCTCAATAATAGATTGCCAATACAATACCAAGACTAAGACCAAAACACCAAGAATAAACCAAGACTGAGCATGCGCCTCTCTTCTCCTTCCTCCTGCAACTACAAATGCCTTCAAGATATGTGCACTAGATGAGTGAGAGTGTGTGTGTTCAAGTGAGGCACCATCCTCACATATAAATACAAGTTGAGGAGGTGCTAGGGTTATGTCTCTTCACTTGGTGGGGCCGAATTCTCCTACAAGTGGTTAGAATCACTTTATAATTACTAGGGGTTGACTTTACAAATACCACTATAAAAATGTAGCTTGACCAATCCACAAAAGGATATTTGATCTTACACAATACCCGACTTGATCAATCCGCAAAAGGAGAATTGATCTATTAAATAATAACTCAAATATAATTAAAATATTCTTTGAAGTTACAATATTTCAACAACACCTTAGGGGGATCCAAGGCTAGAGCTTATTTAGAGGGGAGTATCTCCTTCAGATGAAACTTTGACCATAGAGGATAGACGTGAATAGGGGAAGAGGGGGTAACGCGGGATGAGGGAGAGCAGGAGTGAATATGCGAGGGAAGAGGTATCAGTGGACAGAGCCAGAGAGGGGAGGAGAAGGGGGGAGGAAAATTATCAGGGGAGGAAAGAAGAATAGGAGAGGGGGAAAGGAGAGGCCATGAGGGAGGAACCTGATTATATTAGACATGAGGAGGAGACTAGAGGGAAGAGTCACTCTGGAAGGGGGGAAACCTTTTGATGAAGGGGGGAGAGAAGGGGAAGGAGGAGAAGGATAGAAAACCAATTCTGACAAGGGAGTCAGAGGTAAATCAAGCTCAAAGACCATAACAGGATCAAAAACCAGGGGAGAAAGAACCATACCTTTTTGTTGAGAACGTTTAGCCAATTTTGCAAGATATTTACTTGACGAGACCACCACATACGAGCATAAAATCACCTCCACTGATATACCATCAACAAAGACTTCCTCCACAACATTGGATCTTCCCGTTGTGTATTTTGACTTCCAAACCTTTGGGGGACTTTGAAATAGAGGAGCCAATTGATTACACTAAGCACTAATATGTCCAATTTCGTGACACCCAGGGCATCTAAAGGGTAAGTTCCAATAGTCAATCTTCTGATGCCAGACTTTATCATTGTATACAATTTCGAGATTATGACCACCCCATACATCCTCCTCGATCTGGACCCATGCCCAACATCGATATTTTTTAAAGTCCCAATTCAATTTGAGTATGACAAAGGAACCAATTTTATTGTCAATGGATTCCAGAGATTCTCTAGACTAAAAGGCCAAGGGTAATATAGGAAGGATAGCCCATACTCTCATGAGAGAATTTGGTTCTCTAGTCAAGTCAAAATCCACTTACCAAGGCTTAAGGGAGAAAACAAAAGGCCCCCACATCCATTTTTTCTATAATATTGATGAGCACTCCTCCTCCGTACAAAAGAGGAAGGAAAACTATCCCCTAGTCAACACATGTGCTTTGGGAATATACCCTAGCAATGGTTTCCATTGTGAATCCATCCAACCATGCAGAGCCTTATCCATAACAAATTTACCAGAAAATCGTCCTACTAAGGTCCTGCCCATGAGATGAGTTACCTCTGCAATGGATATGTCTTATCCCACCACCATATTAACAAAACCACTTTTTCCCTGAATACACCTGGAGCTTATCTTAGGTCTAGACTCCTTTTCACCAGGGATCTCTCCCTTATCCTTCATCTCCCTCGAGAATCTCTGATATTTTTCCTTTTTTCAAGACCTGTATGCAAGGGACTAAAAGGCTACAAAATCCTTGAAGAAGAAGAAGGCATGGGAGATATTTTACAATATTCTCCGGGAAAGGGTTCATCGAAAATCTGACTAGGGAAGATGGAGGGACATGCATTTATTCTTGGATCCTCGACACGAAAAACATCCTTCTTCACTCGCACAAGGTGATCTTCAAAGTCACCGAAAGAGGTCACAGAACCAGAGAAGGGAGAGGAAAAGGACCAATTCACAAACTCTTATGTGAAAGGAAGGCCCTGGCATGTGGAGGAGAGAGATCGTAATCCACCTCATTTTCATCCGCAAAATATTTATGGCCTAACCGGTACAACAAATAGCTTTGTAGGGTATGTGGAGACTCCCGAGGTGAGGCCATCTAACACACTGGAGACAGGCGGAAGTTGAACGAAAAAGGGGATGGGAATTCGATAGGGATAGACGAAAAAAAGGAGCGGAGTGGGAGGGGGGTGGGGGCAGCCTATTGGGAAACCTCCATGCGTGAGAAAAAACACTCAAGACTACCAACCGTAGACCCAAAAAACTTCCATCCAGATCCATTTGTATGCTTCTTATTTAACACTCAGGATTCATTATTATGTTACTATATGTTATCATTCTAGGAGTGCCATTTTCCCCCCTTCTTTCGTAAGCATATTTATTTTAGATGATGCACATACTATTGAGTTGGAATTAAACTAAAAATATCACTTCTCGAATGCAATGAAGATACCAATATTCTTGGTAGTGAAGGGGTCAATTTGATCTTAAGATATATTGTCATTCTAAATAATTTTATTCTCAATCATTTTCTCATATAAAAAAAGGAATATATCCCTATTAAAAAAAAGCCATAGTCCATTTTAGTCAAGCCAACAATTGCCCCTATATTAAACCTATATTATAAATGGAGAGTTAGGAATGGTTCTATATTTCCTTATAACCAACCTCAACATCAATGAACTTTCCCTTTATAGCTTATAATAACCTTCATGATATTCTTGTTTTTTCTATTATAATATGATATATTTCTCTATCATTGTTCTTTGATTCTTTTAAAATTAATTAGTATGGTTTATGAAGTAATTTTGGATTTATTAAATATTGTGAAAGTCAATCTGGATTTATTAAATAGGGTGAGGAATCCAATAACATTAAGAAAAATTAAATTAAGTGAAATGTAAAATTATAACTTTTATTGAAGTTATTTATTATTATATTATATTGAATTTAAAAAAAAAAAAAACTTTCTTTTAAATATGCATTTTATCTATTTTTTAAATGTACTAATAAATTTTAAACATTGAACTTAAATGTTCTAAAATTTTCCAGATAATTCAATTTGAAGATGTATTACAATTTGAAGATGTATTATGGGGGAAATGAAAGGACCATTGTTCATAATCAGAAGCACAATGGTCAATCTTTCAAAACATAAATGAATGATGCTATGTTGAAGATATAATTACTAAAACTGCATTAAATAATTTCCTAGCCATGACCTTATCTGACAATGTGTGTTGTCACTTCAATGTAAATATCATTGAAATTTTTATACTTTTCTTTTATAAAGAAAAGCAAGTCTAATAGTTGCAAAATAGTTGGTCCCTTCCTTAGGATTATATTTACATTTTGTTTAATTAATTGATAAAAAAAATAATTATGTTTACATTTTGTTTAATTAATTGATAAAAAAATAAAAGTTTTTTAACTATTTATTTTTTAACTATATTTACTCTCCATGTTTAATGTTATTTTAAGTTTCACCAAAAGGTCAATTTCAATTTTCTCAATAGTTTTAAATTTGAAGTTTGTTCAACCATTCAAGTGATCTAGATTTATGAGTGGAATGAAAGGAATAACTGACTAAATACA
The DNA here is from genome assembly GCA_000966675.3 of Picea glauca. Lineage (NCBI taxonomy): Eukaryota > Viridiplantae > Streptophyta > Pinopsida > Pinales > Pinaceae > Picea > Picea glauca. The sequence continues at coordinate 479,276 of JZKD02S0154676.1, read as the reverse complement.
ATAAAAAAAGAGATAGGAACAATAACAACAGATATCTAGTGAACAATAACTTCTATTGAATAAATGAAATGGGATGAAACTGTAAAACTTCAAAGCTGGAAATAACTTGCTCGAATGGTGGTAGTTATCTTCGAGAAGAAATATGGCTTGCTACATGCATTCGTCTAAGAAAAATGATTACAATGAGGCTCCAAAGGCCTTTTTATCATTACTCATGAATTCCAAAACCCTAGACATCCAAAAACCTAACCCTAGGAGATGAAACGCCAAATGTTATGTGGGCCCCTATGGTTAAGTTGGTACCTCAACTTCCCAGGGTCATAAATTTTGCATACGACCTCCATTTTAGGCATGTTATATCCCATTTGGAAGGTCTTTTAGAGAAATAACAGTATGTCATCAAACTCTGACTTCGTCTATATTTTGACTATGGCACACCCAAAAAATATTGTTTAGGTCCCCAAAATGGCTTTGGGAGTACAAAAAGACATGCTGACATGAAAAATTTAAAAATAATCCAGTTGGATTAGGTGGGAGGCCACCAATATCCACCTAGAAACGGTGTAGGGCTTTAGACAACCCCATAAGTGTAGAACCCACAATTACAAAGGATTATAGAAGAACGTGTCGAACTAAAAAATGAAAAGAGGAACTGGTTGGAATAGGTGGGTGGCCACCAATATCCACCTGGATCAGTCCTCCCCCCTTAGGAAGCAATGGTGTCCATTATGTTAAGTTCCCCCATCATGTGAGGAAACTTCTACTGAATTTGGCTTAGGGTGAGCCACGTTCCTTGGTGTAGGAGTTTCCCTGTGTTGACAACCCGATAAAGTTGGATCCTCTGTTGGCAAGCGCCCTTGACCTATGTGTCCATTATCTGATTGGTGGAGGCTTGTTCCATGCAGCCAGGTTTGAGTTGTATTGGTGTCAACTTTTCGACGATCTATGAGGTGTCCAATAATGGTGGAAAATATGGCCGATGGAAGTCCACATTGAACACAGGGTGCAAGCCAAGGAAGGGTGGAGTGTTGAGCTCAAACGAATTGCTACCCACAGCCTTAGTGATAGTGTAAGGCCCATAGCGAAGTGGGTGGAGCTTCTAATGGGGCCCTGTAAGACACTCTTTTTGCAAATGTAGACAAACCTTATCTCCCACCTAAAATTGGTGCGGTACCCGGTGTTGATCATGGTGCTACTTGTACTTCACATTGGCTTTCTACAAAATCTCATGGACCTATTGGCGAGTGTGTTGAAACCACTCAATGAATCTGGTGGCTTTGTTGGCCTCTGAGTGAACATCAGAATACTCTACCTGTGTGGTTGCAAGACGTAGTGCAACATCAATGGGACCCAAGAGTTGGAATCGCAGCCCTACCTAAAATGGGCTATTGTCGGTGGCGTTATGGAGAGCCTTGTTGTAACTGTGTTGAACATCTCATCCCATGTATGAAAATGATTAGAGTTGTACATGAGCAGGATGTGCACAATCATCCAATTGATGACCTCTATCTAGCCATCGGTTTGGGGGTGAAAAGCATTGGATTTAGTGAACTTTATGTCCAACAGTCACTAGAGACTCAGCCAAAATTTGTTGAAGAACCTATTGTCCCGATATGAGGTGATGGTTTTTGGTATCCAAAAATTGACCCACACCCCTTCGAAGAAGAGCTTGGCAATATCGTCCCATGTGATGTTAATCTTCCAGGATGTGATAATGGAAATCTTCAAAAACCAATCCAGCACCAAAAATACACAATCATTGTCGTGTTTGGTGGATGGAAGGCCAAACATGTAATCCATCGAGATAGATTCCCAAGGCCTCTCTCGAGTAGGAAGAGGGGTATATAAGCCTTTCTTCTTGATGGTCGTCTTTACTACAGAACAGGCAGTGCAAGATTTGATATACTTACTGACGTCTTGTCGAAGTTTTGGCCAATAAAAATGTTTATGTAGAAAAACCACCATTTTCTCCATGCCAAAATGTCCTTCCATCCAACTATAGTGAGCCTCCCAAATAATATTTTCACTCTCTCTTATGGGAACACAGAGATGGCCCAGATAGCATAACAATCCATACTGGATGTGAAAATTAGTGACATTCACTCTTCTACCTAAGAGCTGATAGGTGGTGGCGAAGTTTGGGTCACGCTGATAAAGTTGGGGCCACTCAGATGCCTCATGCCTGTAGGAATGGAGTATTGTGGTGAGTGCAACAATAGGAGGGGACTGAGGCAGTCAACAACATGATTTGTGCTCCTTGTTTTATACTTGATCTTGAGATGGAACTGTTGTAGATATGTGTACCACTTTTGATGGTGGTTGTTTTGCAATTTCCCCTATGTCTGTATGAACTGTAGAGGTTTGTGATCATTGTGGATGATTGTATCCTTTCCTAGAATGTGATGTTTCCATTGACGACAGGATTGCACAATGGAATACATTTCTTTGTCATAGGTGGGGTATTTCCGGACAGTATCCGAGAGTGTCTCACTATGGTATGCTATTGGTTTCCCATGCTAGGTGAGAATTGCGCCTACAGCATAGTCAAAGGCATCAATATCAATCTCGAACAGTTGTTGCAAATCAGGTAAGGAGAGTACTAGAGATAAGCACAAGTGATACTTCAGATCCTCAAATTCTCATTGTTGTGCCTTCCCCCATGTGAACTTTTTCCTACCATCGCCCTTGGTTACTTGGTTGAGGGCCCATACAATATGGGAGAATCCCAACACAACCCTCTGGTAGAAGTTGGCAAGTCCCAAGAAGCTCTGAAGCTCATTTAGTGTGGTCGGGGTTGTTCAGTCACAAATGAATTGGATCTTAACTAGATCCACATGTACCCCATTCTCATAAACAATGTATCTTAAGTATTGGACCTGTTCATGCCAAAGGATCATTTTTCCAAGTTGGCATATAGCTTGTGCTATCGTAGAGTGCCCAAAACCCGTTGAATATGTTGCATGTGCTCCTCCCAAGTTTTGTTGAAGATGAGGATGTCATCGAGATATACCACCACAAAATATTTGGTGAAGGGTCTCAATACATCATCCATTAACCTCATGAAAGTTGTTGGTTAATTTGTTAATCCAAAGGGCATGACCAACCATTTGAAGAGACCTTTTTTAGATTTTAAATATGTCTTCCCTACATCAGTTGGTTCGATGGTAACCTGGTGGTAGCCATACATTAGGTCAATCTTGTTGAATAAATTTTCCCCCTTGAGTTGGTCAAGAAGGTCATCAATTCAGGGAATTGGTTACTGGTTCTTGAATGTGATTTTGTTTAGTGATCTGTAATCAATACAAAGCCTACAAGACCTGTGTTTATTCTGCACCAACACAATCAATACAGAGTATCCAGGACCCATGCTCTATAATCAATACAGATCCGCCAGGACTCGTCCTTCTTTTGAAGCAACTTTTGGATGTAGTGCTTGATTTTGTCATTCTCCATCAATGAGTGACGATAGACTGGTCCATTAGGTAGCGGGGCACTGGGGGTTAGATCAATTATATGTTTGACTTGGCAGTGTGTCGGTACCCCAGTGGGTGAGGAGAAGATGTCTTTGTACTCTTCCACAATCCCATTCACTTGCTTCTGTTGTAAAGAGAGTCTCTATGTGGAGGTCACGAATATGGTGATGACCTTCTACTCACTGTGAGCAAGGATCACAAAGAAGACAAAATTCTCGGTGTATGAAATGACCTTACTGCATTTCTTAGCAGAGATTAAATAAATAGTGGTAGGCGGTGCTACCTCTAGTATCTTGTACAATTGTCTACCCAAAGTAATAATAACACTGCGATGTCTAGATTCATACACAACATGTCGCTTCCACAAATATGGTTGGACTAAAAGAACAGCAGAAACTTCAAGGGGGGAAATATCACACAATACATCATCTTTGAAGGGATCGATGTTGTAGGGCAGACAACACTGTGGGCTAACATGAAGATCTCATCCTTGGCAAAGCCAGCCGATGGTGTAGGGTTGCGGGTGTGGTGTTATCGGTAGGTCCAACTGCTTGATGACCTCTATTGAAATCAGGTTCTTATGACTGCCACTATCGATAATTTAATGTAGGGAAGTTCCTTTTACCCACATCTGTGAGTGAAAGAGGCATTCCCCTTCCTATGGTTCTTCTAGTTCTCTTGGTTGGACTTTGGTGGTAGTGATAGTATCATTGGGTTCGACATCGATGATCGGCTTCCCACTCTCTGGATTTGATTCAGAGTCATAATATACCTCTAACTCGGAAGCTTTTAGCTTGACCACCAGTGACTACTTGGAGCGACATTCTTCGATGTTCTGCCAAGGGATTTTATGGTATTCACACCATTTTCCCATGTCCTTCTTCGTCTTCTCATTACCATTCTTGGGTTTCATCTTGGACTGGTTGTCTTGAGAGAGACCATATTTTCTCTGTCCCTTTTTTTGTGGGTTGGGGCTGCCTTTGCCATACTTCAGCTATGAGGATTCTGTAGATCCAAAATCTCGCCTCTTCTGCTTAAATTTATGCTCGATATTGATAGCATATATATAAGATGCACCTAATGATGTGATGTCCAGAAACTCCATTTTTTTTTAATGTATCTATGCATACAACCACGTTATTTGAGCACCAGATGTCGTTCATATTATTTGATACCCAATTTGGTGCACAGGGTATGGAAAATATTGGTGAAATCTGGTACTATATGGTCCCTTTCCTAACGTAGTGTGGTCCATCTTGTGTACTGGTCCTTGTAGCTTCCAATAGGGTAGTATTATTCTTTAATGGAATCCCTGAAGGAATCCCATGCAGGGTCGACCACAAATATTTCATGTTACTCTATGGCCCTTTGCTCAGAGTAAGTTTCCCACCCATCCTTAACATGGGGGACAACCTTGAGGAGTGCAAAAGTAATCTTTTCCCTGACGAAAAAATTGTGGATTGAAAAATACCCTTTGATTAGATTCAACCATTTATCTACAACATCCGCATCTATCAGTCCTTCAAATAATGAAATATAAAAATTTACTTGTACCTTGAAGGGGGTTGCATGGTCGCTTGATGAAGATGTGTCGCCTGTGGGAATCCGTCGAAGGATATTTGCAAAGTTGTCCATCATTTCATTCCTTTGTCACGCAAGGGCTTCCTCGAGAAACATTTTAAAAGGATCTCCTGCTCCATCATCTTTATTTTTCTCCCCCGTGGGTATTTTTCGGGCTCGGTGTGACCGACATTGCAAAGGCTCGACTGGTTCGAGTCCCAACTTCTTGTACCCAGATCTTGTAGGTGACATGCACAAAGAAAAACAAATGAAGAGCATACCACTCTGATACCACTGATCCATATTTATGAGCAGAAAAAAATGAATAAAAGACTGAATACAATAACAAAGAGATATGAACAAAAACAACAGATAACGAGTGAACAATAACTTTTATTGAATAAATGAAATAGGTTGAATGCTAGTGAGAACAATTAGTGTGCATGTTTCTCTATTTGATCTGAATGCTAGTGAGAACAACTAGTGTGCATATTTTTGGGTTATCACCACTGATTAAGTTTGTGACAAAAATATAGTGTTGTTTCCCTTCAGGGAAAAGTTTAGGGCCTAAAGTTTCCATGCTTTTTCCCAAAAAAATATTTTCCATTCTAAAAATTATTCACCCAAATTCTATAGGAAAAAATTATTTTACCTTAAAAATTGCCAAAATTTTATAAGTGTGAAGTTGGGAACATGCAAATATAATTGGAGGAATTTAGTTCATTTGACCGATATTCCCATTATCATTCACACCTCACTACCTCCATGCTACTGTCATATGTACCTTCATGTTGCTAGTACCTATACCTATACCTATACTAAGACCATGGTTAGATTTGGAGGTCGACAAAATAGGCAGGTTGTCAATCCCATAGGACATTGAAGAAGTGGGTTATCAGGCTCATAGGACATTGAAGAGGCTGGTTTTTGGGAATGCAAGCATTCTCTCTAGGTGAGAGAACTACTGGAAATTGATTCCGAAGATGCGAATGTGCAACTGCAGGTCTTTGAGGCTTCCTCTCCAGCCTATTGTTGAAGCCCCAGAAGGAAAGTGGGGTAGCTAGAGGATTGTTGAGCAGAGAAGGGGCACACTTCCTGGGGTGGGAAATGCATGTGGGGAATGAGGTATTGTAGGTTGTTAGTTTGATTTGGCACCTGTGTTTGAGTTTATATGTTGTTAAAGAGACCTTAGACTGGTTAGAAATCTTTTATCTAGGTGGAGTTCTATCCCCATATCAAGGGTGAGCCACTGTTGAGGTTTTATGAATGGTGTGGTCTAATGATGGGAGGAAAATGGAAGGTCTACACGCAATTGGTGTTCTTTTTACTAAAGATAAGTGTTTATTGTGTGTTAATTTATGTGGTATGTTAATATTTATTCATTTATTCTTATGAGTTTTCTGTATATGTTGTATTTGTATATAGTTTTTATTATTTTGTATTAATTTGTGCACTTGCAAAGAAATTTAGCTAATTAAAAGGTATCATAGTTCGAAATTTCATGTGGCATTTCCTAACAGGAATTTGGGGATTCTACAATGTGGTATCAGAGCTCTAGTTTGACATTGATCCTATAAGGGCCGATTAATAGAGCGCATAACTGAAAACGCAGGCTATGCAGGCAAACTATTTGACATAATGTCAAAAGATGTCTGCAAACTATTCAATAAAATTATTGCAATGAAATTAAAGGAATTTTGCAAATAGTTTGGAAGAACTGAGCCCAGGAATTAAGTGTAAGAAAATTTAGTCTCTAATTCAGCAAATTTGCCCTTGTAGATGACCAAAAGTTGAAGTTACAGAGAAGCCACGGGGCCCATGAAAAAATTGAGGTGAAATTGGGCAAAAGCCCCAATTTCATAGAGTAATTCAAGATGATTTCAATGTGCAAGAGGAAAATTTCAAGATTAGGGGAGTTGAATTAATAGGTACATACATCAATTTGGTTATATTGAGCTTAATTATAAGCTCTAATGGAGGCCACAAAAGTAATTGCATAATGCCCATGATAACAAGCAGGCAAAAGTCCCCAATTTTGCGGTGGAAATTCTTGGAGAATTCAGGAGTAATGAAAGAAATGAACCAAGAATAAAAATATCCAAATTTTAGTGGCAATTCAAGAAAGAAAATGTTGAATTTTGGTGATTTTTGAAGTAAGCAAAAATAGGAAAAAATTGGATATTTTTCCATACAATGATGTTGGCATGACATGGAGGCGACCTGTCAACTGATATGGTAGAAGAAACACGTATAGTGCCACAATGGAAGGTACATGTTCGATGGAATGATAGTTAGCAAGTGATGTGGATCCATGTGGTAGGCTAACTGTCATTCCCATGACACCACAGTAAGATCTTAGAATTTGTCTAAGTGTTAAGACTATCATGGAGCACATAGAGAATCAGGGGTATGGAAAGAGGTATGGTATCCCCACGGACCCACGGTAAGTAATGGAAAATCAAATAAGTCCTAAGGATTGGTTGGGTGGATGGATTCCTAAGATTAAAATAAATATGGGATCACCAGAACTCACGGTGAAATTTCAAAATTTGACTAAGTGTGAAGACGAAAGTGATGAAGCGTAAGAAAATGATCGTGAACCTGTGGTGATATCTCAGAGAAAATTACTAATTAAAGGTGTATAATGGATACGTTGGAACACCACAATGCCTTTTGGAGGAGGTGAAAGTTATAACATGAATTAAATGGATTCATGAAACCACGATAAACTTAAGAAAATATTCTAAGTATGGGACCAAGTTAATGCCAACGGAAACGCGAGAGTGTATTTTGGAGGCCATAGAATTTTGAGGGAAGAAATGAATTCCTTAGACCCACGGTGAAATATTTTAATGGAAAATATCTAATTTGAAGATAATCGGATGATGGTTGAGTATCGAAGCTAGGATGCTCAAGCTAACAAAATTCTCTTCCATGTCATGCCATTGATAGTCTTCCTGCTAAAATATGTTGAAGGGGGACACAATAATTATTCATGAGGATTCGTGGATAGTAGATTCCATGTATTCACTCAAGAATGTATATAAAAGAATGATATTAAGAATTCAAAATAAATCATAAATAAATTATTTCTGATAAAATTTTGAAGAATAGAATGTTGTATAAAATGATGGATTTGTTAAATTCTTATAGTCTTACATATCCTGTTTCATACACATTTTGTACAACCAAGAACATAATTCAATGTAAGCATAAGTCAACATTAATATCATTAAATCAAGACATGGATGATGCCCAAGGAACTTACAATTATGAATATGAAGGCATACTATTTGGTATGGGCATGGATGTAGTAGTAACATAATTCAATGGACATGGAAAAGACGAAAAGGAAGAGAGCATGAACTTGGTAGAGACCATAAAAGGTTTTCAAAAGGAAGTCCAAAGTTATAAAGTTGATAAAGATAATCTTATGAAATCCAAGGAGAAACAAGAAGGCTTTAACATCAAGTCAATGCAGAGCTTGGAAAGAATAGAGAAGAATATGGATAAGGAGGCTGAGTCAAGAAAATCAGGGAGTCATCGATCTCATGATGAGAGGAGAAGAACCATAAATGTTGGTATGCATCACCATCACTCCCCAAGGAATTCAACTAGGAGAACACATAGAAGTTCAATTCCATCCCCTGTCATGAAGCATAAGTAGAAGTTTGGGGTGGATGAGCTACAGGGAGAAATTAATAAAATAAAACCACCTACATTTGATGGTGAACATGAGAAGGATGAGGATGTTGAGACCTGGCTATTGGGCATGAGAAAGTATTTTCTGCTGCACAATTACTCTTCACGGGCAGAAGGAAGAATTTCCATATATCAACTCAAAGGAAAAACATCAACGTGGCGGGATCAGTTTGTGCAAGTGCAACACATTGATGAGAAAAAGGTTAGTTGGAGATAATTCAAAAGGTATTTTCAAAAGAAGTACTTAACCAAATGATACTATGATAAGAAGATGGAGTTCTTTGAACCCAATCTTCAGAGTATGAATATAGATGAGTATGAAAGGAGGTTCTTAGAGATACTAAAATATGTGTATTTCATCAAGGATGAAAAAGTTAAGATTCAAAGATACCAGAGTGGGTTGTCATCGTTTATCAGTGAAAAGATATAGTATGATGATCCCAAGACACTAGATGAAACCATAAGGAGAGTTAAATTCCTTTATTATTAACATAGAGGAAGACCAAATTTCCAAAAGGTGTGGGAAGAAAAGAAGAAGAGCAAGATGGAATAGAGGAGGAAGGGGACAAAACCAAAATTCTTCCGAAATAATTCTCAAGGACATCCAACTCCTAAGGAATCCAAGATGGCTGATACAATGGGGAAAATACCAAGGTAACCACCTATTCAATGTTGGGGTTGTGGGGGAGATCATATGTACAGAGATTTCCCTCACAGAGGTGAAAAAGTGAGGAATGTTCATAATGTAAAACAATATGAAACACTGGAGGACATGGGAAAAAATTACCTAGGATATATGTAGCTCTGGATAACAAGCAAGTTCATTTTAAGTCACATATGATTGAAATGGAAGGTAATATCAACAACCAACACATTGATATTTTGATTGATTCAGGAGCTAGTCATAATTATCTAGATCCTAAGATGGTGGAAATATTTCATTTGCGAAGAAGAAAGCTTGGTAAACCTTGGATGGTGGAACTAGCTACAAGAGCTAAAAAGAAGATTAATGAGATGGTTAAGGCATTCCCAATGGACATAAATGGATTAAGCACAAGGGAATATTTGAATATCATACATTTGGGCTCATATGAATGCCTAATTGGTATGGATTGGTTGGACTAACATCATGATGTTCTAGACTGTTATAATAAATATTTTACCTTCTTGGATGAAAGAGGGAACCGGAGGATAGTTCAGGGTATTCCAAGAGTAGTAACCATCAAATAAGTTTCAACCTCGTAGCTGAAGAAAAACATCAGGAAAAGATGTCAAGTATTTGCAGCACATATGGAGGAGACACTTAAGGATAAAGTACCAAGTATTGAATATTATTTAGTTCTCAAACATTTTGAAGATGTATTTAAAGAAATATTGGGGCTGCCACCCAAGATAGATATTGATTTCTCAATAAATATGATGCCTGGAGCATCCCCGATATACAAGACTCCTTCTAAGATGTGTACACCAAAGTTGAAGTAGTTACAAATACAGTTGGAGGAACTTCGACATAAGGGGTATATATGCACAAGTGTTTCACCTTGGGGTGCCCTAGTATTATTTGTGGATAAAAATGATGGAACCTTCATGATTCGCATTGACTTCAGGCAATTCAACAAGCTAACTGTGAAAAACAAGTATCATTTTCCAAGGATAGATGATCTCTTTGATTAGATGAAAGATTCTAAGGTATTATCTAATATTGATCTTAGGTCAGGTTAACATCAGGTAAGAATTAAGGAAGAATACATTAGCAATATTTCCTTCAGAACAAGGTATGGCCATTATGAGTTCACAATGGTGCCATTTGGTTTATCAAATGCACCGACTATCTTCATATGTTTAATGAATGGTATTTTTAGAGAATACCTAGATAAGTTTGTGATTGTATTTTTGGATGACATACTTATTTACTTAAAATCTAAAGAAGAACATGAGAAACACTTGAGGATGGTTCCAAAAGTACTAAGAGAACATCAACTATTTCCAAATTTGAGCAAGTGCTCATTCTACCAGTGACATATATGTTACTTGGGGCATATTATTTTAGAGGAAGGGATAAGAGTGGACCCAGAGAAAATAAAATCCATTGAAGGGTGGCCAACACTAAGGAATGTCTCTGAGGTGAGATCATTCATGGGACTTGTAGGTTACTATAGGAGATTTATTGAGGGATTCTCAAAGATTGCACACCCAATCAATTCCTTGCAAAGAAGTGTCTGAATTTTGAGTGGACATCGGATTGTGAAAGGATTTTCCAATATTTGAAGTATTTATTAACAAGTGCTCCAATATTAAGGATTTCTAATCCAAATGAAGACTTCATTGTATGCATTGATGCATATAAAATAGGACTTGGTGGAGTTCTTAGTTAGAATGGGCATGCGGTATGCTATGAATCAAGGAAATTAAAGGAGAATGAAGGGCACTATGCTACCCATGATTTGGAATTGGAATCCATAGTGCATGTCTTCAAGAGGTGGAGGCACTACCTCATGGGAAAAACATTTGAGTTGAGAACAGACCATAGTGGTCTAAAATATTTATTTGGACAACCAACTCTAAATGTTAGGCAAAGTAGGTGGCTAGAATTCTTCAGTGAGTATGCATACAAAGCATATCAAGGGTAACAAGAACAAGGTGGCTGATGCACTAAGCAAGAGAGTGCATGAGATGTATGCTACAACCATTAGCATGTACAAATTAGATTTGAAAGATAGAATTTTAGAGGCTACAAAATCAGATCTACAATACATGGAAATAAAGACCAAATTACAACAAGGTATTTTGCAGCTGAAAAATGAGAATTTTGAGTTAAAAGAGGATGCAATTATTTCATACAGAGGCATAATTTATGTGTCAAATTATCAGGAATTGAAAAATCTGATTTTAAAAGAAATGCATAATGTGTCTTATGCTAGGAACCCAAGTTACTAGAAAACTATTGCAATTGTCAAGAGCCGATATTGTTGGCTAGGTATAAAGAAAGAGGTTGTTGATTTTATTGTCAACTGTTTGGAATGTCAAACATTCAAGGATGAGAACAAACACCCAGCTGGTCTACTATAGCCATTACCCATTCTTGAGTGGAAATGAGAAGTTGTAACAATGGATTTCATCACCAGGCTTCCCATAACAACCAAGCAACATGATTCCATCATGGTGGTGGTGGATAAGCTTACTAAAGTTTACCACTTTATTCCAGTAAAGCTCACTCACAAGGCAACCAACATTGTTGATATTTATATGAGAGAAATTGCTCGAATACATGGTACACCCAAGACAATTGTGTTTGACAGAGATCCAAAATTTACATCAAAATTTTGGAAAGAATTTGGGACCAATTTAAAATTTAGTACAACCTATCACCCAGAGTCAGATGGACAAATAGAGAGGGTGAATCGAGTGATTGCATACATATTTAGGATGTATGTGATGGCTAAACCATCTAAGTGGGAGGATTATTCTCATTTGGTGGAGTTTGTTGGATTACTGAGAGGGGGGGTGAATCAGTAATAACGTAATTATAATCCTTTTTCTTCAAATGTTATATCAATGTAGAATTATTATCCAATAATGAGCAGTAATAAATAAATAATCACACACATACACAATACACCAGTGTTTTATGTGGAAACCCAAATCGGGAGAAAACCACTGAATGTTTTTTCTTATATGTTTTGAAGAATTACATTCATTGGAAGCACCAACTTTCTTTGTTTTCCAGCTGCAACTAGAAGGAGGCTCCAACCCCCTATTTTCTCATACTACAACCTGAGGGAAGCTCCAACTCCCCAAATCTCTGGCTACAACCAGAAGGAGGCTACAACCCCCAATGTTCTCTAGCTACAACCGGAAGGTGGCTACAACCACCTATCCTTGCCCCGTCCTACCACCCTGAAGTAGAAGTAGAATGATGGAACCACTGTCACACTACCACTATGAGATATACCACTGTAAACATGTACCAATAAATCTGAACTATGCATCAACCTGTACCTCAACCTATAATCAACCTGTACCAAAAAAAAAAAGTGCATCAACCATGCACCAACATGTAATCAACATGTACCATAAACAAGTGCACCAACCATGCACCAACCTGTAATCAACATGTACCATAAACAAGTGCATCCAACCATGTGCCAAGTATGTACCAATCATGTGTCAACTACTCATCAACTATGAATCATCAATATGTACCAACATCATCAACT
>JZKD02S0154676.1:415504-426097 GCA_000966675.3 Picea glauca | reverse complement strand
AGGGGAAAGTGTTGAGGAGATGATTCATGGTCTCAGCTTCTTCTCCACAGAGCATGCAGATAGACGAGCCAACAAATCCTATTTTTGAGAGGTTATCCCAAGTGAGAATGCTCGAATGGGTGACGAGCCAGAGGAAGAGAGTAATTTTTGGCCAGTGTTTAAGGCCCCAGATTTTGCTCCAAACCTTCCCTGTGGGTAGAGGGTCTGAGTGAGTTTTGATGACATAGGCCTCTCGTATGCTGAAAGTGCCCCGTGGTGAGTATCCCCAACGTAGGATATCCTCTCCTGTAATTGTGGGGATTTTTCTTTTGGCCATTTCTTCCTGCCAGGGTCTTAGGTCCATGTGCACCTCTAGGTTCAGGTGCTCCCTATTTAAGTGTCATCTTCACCAGGTGTCCTCTGTTGGATTTTCTTGCCAGTAATCAGTGACTTTTTTCAGGCCCACGTGTGTAGCTTGGATGTTGATATTCTCAGCCCAATCCTCATGGTCTAGAGTTGGCCATTGCTGCTAGGAATATTTCAAGAAGAGGGTTGTTTTCCCATTTCAGATTTCCCAGAAAGCATGATTTGTTACCAAATGTCTATTTTGCTTAACTGTTGCCCAAATTAAGGAACCTAGGTTATCCCCATTCCATCTTATTATGTTCTTCTCCGCCATATCGGGTGCATATTTCCTTCTCTAGAGCCTGACCCAGATATCCTTGGGATTTTTTAACCAACGCCACCAGATCTTGGCGCTAAGGACTTTATTCATGATAGAGGGTTCCCTTAGCCCAAGGCCTCCCTAATCTTTGGGTTGGCAGAGTTTGTCCCAACTGATCAGCACTATTTTCTTCCCTGTGTTGAGGCCTTGCCAGAGGAAGTTCCTCTGTAAGCTTTTTATGGTTGTGAGGACAAACTTTGGGGAAACAAGCGCCGAGAAGGTATAGATGGGGAAGGCTTGAAGTACGGCTTGAAGAAGAATGAGGCGACTAGGGAGGTTTAGGGCTCTGTAGGTCTAGGAAGATAGCCTCTTGGAAAAGGAGGAAAGGAGATGTTCCCAAGAGGTGTTTCTGAGGGCATTATCAATCAGGGGGATGCCAAGTTATTTGGATGGAAGGGAGCTTCGGTTGAAGCCCAAGATATCAGAGATATGGCGTTGAATTGGAGCAGGTGTATTGAAGAAGAAGATCTGAGATTTGTCTTTGTTACAATCCAGTCCTGAGGCTTCAGAGAAGTTTTGAAGGATCGAGAGGAGGGAGTGAGCTTCTCATGCTGTAGGGGTACCCATCATTAGAGTGTCGTCCACAAATTGGCTATGTGAGACCGGGGGGGGAGATACCATGCAGAGGTAGACCTATCAGTAGGTTGCTTTCTACGGCTGTATGAATGGAGCGACTGAGACCCTCGGCCATGATGATGAAGAGGAAAGGGGAAAAAAGGTCTCCTTATCTGATTCCTCTGGATGGGGAGAAAGGACGGGAGGGAACTCCATTGATAAGGATGGAAAAAAAAGCCGAGGAGGTTAGATTTAGAATCTAATCCACCCAGACCTTATTGAAGCCAAAGGCAAGGAGCATTTCATGCATATAGTCCCAGCTTAACTTATCAAAGGCTTTAAAGAGGTCTAGTTTAAGTAGCATACCTGGCATTCTGGTCTTCTGCAAAGAGTGAATCACTTCATGGGCTAGGATGATGCTGTCCAGGATTTGTCTGCCTTCAACATATCCCGATTGCTCTGGAGAGATGATCATTGGCAAGATGGGCTTGAGTCTTCGAGCAATCACTTTGGTTAGGAGTTTGTAGATTACGTTGCAAAGTGCGATGGGCCTGAACTGCTTAGAGTGGAAGGCCTGCCCCTCTTTGGGGATGAGGGTGAGGAAAGTCGCATTGAGAGCCTGGAGGACTTGTCCTGAAGATCAAGAGTCTTCAATGATTTCCCACACCTCTACCCTGATAATCGGCCAGCAATGGTGAAAAAAATCAGTGGTGAAGCCATCTGGACCTGGAGCCTTGCCTTGAGGGGTGTCCTGAAGCACCTGATCCACCTCCTCAATAGCAATGGGCCGGAGAAGGGTTGAGTTTTTCTCTGCAGTGACTAGGGAGGGCACATGCTGTGTGACCTTGGCTATGGCCTCAGATCTATCCGGGAGGGGTTCTATGAGGAGAACTTTGTAATAGTCTATCAGTGTCTTCTCCATATCTTCATGGGGGTGGATAGGCTGACCGTTGGTGGAGGTTAACTGCGTAATTCTATTGGTATGTCAGCGGTGAATGGTGGTTCTGTGAAAGAATTTGGTGTTTTGGTCCCCCTCCTTGAGCCACTGGATGCGAGATTTTTGTTTCCACAGGATCTCTTCTTGGCCTTTTCTGGCCTTCAGCTATTGATTTAAATTAGCTTCCTGGGTTTTAAGCTCGTCCGTTATCCCTTGAAGCCGGATTTGGTTTTGAATCGTGCTCATTTGTTCTAACAGCTGCTTTTGGGAGTCGAAGATGTTGCCAAAGGTTTGCTTGTTCCAAAGTTTGAGTCTTTGCTTGAGGTTCTTTAGCCTTTCCTGAAATCTGTACATCTTGGAACCGTGGGGGACCTCTACCTCCCTCCACCAATCATGAATCTTTGCTTGGAAATCTTGGTGGTTGAGCCAAAACTGTTCAAACCTGAAGGGGTTTTTCCCTGGAGTGGCTGGCACCTCTAGCCATAGCTAGATGGGGCAGTGATCTGAGCCATGGAAATCCAAAATGCTTGCTTTCAGAGCTATCCCTTCTAACATGAGGGAATCAGAGATGAGAAAATGATCTAGCCTGCAGGTGATTTGATGTATTCCAGTTCTTCTGTTTTTCTAGGTGTGAACGCCATTGATGGTTTCCAGTTCAATGAGGTTGATGTTATCAATGAGGCTATTGAAGTCACTGGAATCCTGATCCAAGCATCTTGATCCCCCTTTTTTTTCATCCACGTTGTGTATGAGATTGTAGTCTCCGCCGATAATTCATTTGTTGTTCTCAGTTAAGGTGGAGAGGTACTCCAGGTTCCTAAAAAAGGCTTGCTTATCCCTGGGGCTAGCCGGCCTATAGACATTGGTAAGGTGTCTGGGTTTGCTGGAACCAATGGGCCTATAGTCTGCAGTGATGGACCATTTGGTAGTGATAAAGTTTTCCATGATCGTTGTATTGGTGTTCTAGAGGATAGCTAATCCTCTTGTTGTACCTGTGGCTATGATAAAAACTGCTTCCCCTTGCTTCCAGCAGTGGGGGAGTAGCCTGTCAATGTCTTCAGTGGTGCATTTTGTTTCCTGAAGTAACATTATATCCGGTTTTTCTGCAAAGATCAGATCTCGTAGCATTTTTTGCTTGCTACGTCCATTGAGGCCTCTTATATTCCAGAAGATAATCTTCATGAGGACGAGGGGGTGGAGAGAGGGGGAAAGATGTCTGAGATAAGGTGGATTTGACCGGAGTTCACCATGAAGTGACCTATTTCTTGTATGAGCTTGTTTGTCGACTTCCTTCCTCTCTTCTTTTCGTCTTTCTGAGTTTTTCTCTGGCTCTTTGACTGATTACCCTGTATGCCCAGACCCTTGTTGGATCAAGCTATGGATCCAGCTGAGGAGTTAAGGAAGACCTTGTTCACTTTTCGTAATTGATCCTGAGGTATGGTGTACATTTTTTGGTGTCTATAGGCATGTTTGAGGTGCTCCAGGTCCACCCCAGCTAATTCTTGCTCTTCTAGCTCCATTTCGACATCCCCATCCTCGACCTCGAAATGGTCTTGCTGGCTGATAGCGGGGTCTAGAGATGAGTTATCTGGATCCTTCTCCTTTATTGGTCATTCGCTCCCTGGGCTTATGTATTGGGGAGTGTTTTCCACGTGGAAATCGTTGGGGTTTTGGGGGACTGATGGATTCTCTGGTTGATCCTGTAGTATTGCATATTTACTACTGGTGGATGGATCTTTACTTACTTGGGTTGGTTGCTTTCGTCCTCCTTGTCTTCTCTTTCCTATTGGTTGAGCGAATCCTTCCTTGTCTTTGCCGACCTCTGGGTTCCCCTCTTTGTGTGCAACATTGAGGGGGCATTCTCTGAAGAGATGTTCGTGCTCATGACATTTCCTGCATCTGAACAGGATGTGTTCATAGTCGATGGTTTGGTTCTAGTCCTCGTCATGGTAATCTAGGATTATGGATCCTAGGAGGGGCTTGGCTATGTTCAGGTATACGAAGATGTGCGCATAGGAAGTGTACCACCTCTGCTTTGTGGCCTCTAAAGACTTAACATAGATTCCGATGGTGTTACCTATGCCTGCCAAAACCTCTTCCAGCCAGAATTCCTGGGGAAGGGAGTATAGTCTAATCCATACTGGTGCATGAACAAAATCTTCCTTTTCAGGGCTGAACTTCTCGGTCCAGAATCTTAAGAAGAGTCCTGCTGAGTTGTAGAAATAAGGCCCTCCATCAAAAATGCATTTGCAGTCCTCGAGGTTATGCAGAATGATTGTGAAGAAGCCCTTGGATCCCAGTTGCAGTTCATAGTGTCCTTTTGGGTTCCACCAGTGTTGTATCCACTTGATCAGGTCCCGTTTTGAAGGCCAGAGCCCTAGGAATTTTCCTACAGGGGTGTAGTCTCTCATATATTGCTTTTGTTCCTCTATGCGTTGTGAGATGATGATGTATTTCGGGGCCTGTGGTGCTTGTGGGATGCATTTTCCTAGTAGCCATGGTATTGACGTTGTAGCAGGTGAAGCCGCATTTTCTGGGTCAATATCCATCTTCCGATCCTTGAAGGTTCCTTCCGTCAGGAGCTTTGAGCGTTGATCTGGAGGAGGCTCAAAGGTAGGTCATTTTGACCCTTCTCCCAAGCTTCCATTTGTTGTGGCCTGGTTGTAGGAGGTTCCGTTCATCCCTCCCTCCTTCAGAGTCATGAGCCCCAGTGGGGCCAATATTGTGACCGTGCGGCCTAAACCCTAAACCTAGGTTGCAAAGTGCTCTAAAATTCGTCAATTTTTTCTAGATGTAGTTACTAGTTACTATTGGATATCTATGTTATTCTTCATATCTCTTTGTTTATTGTATTTAGTCTATCAATTAGTTCATTCCACTCCTAAATCCGGATCATCCCATGAAATATATTACCTCTATTACATTTCGAGGGGTAGTCCAATCCATGATTTCCTTAATATTATTTGGATCTACTTCCACTCCCTCTGTTGAGATTATGTGGACTAAATACTAGATTTCCTTCTGAAAGAAATCACACTTGTTGAACTTAGCATACCACTAGTTCTCTCTTATGACCTGTAGCACCATCCTGAGATTCTCTTTGTGCTCTTGTCTAGTCTTGGAGTACATAAAAATGTCATAAAAAAAAACCAAGACAAACTTATCTAGATACTTGTTGAGAAAACTATTCATCAAACACATAAAGGTAGTTGTTATATTAGTAAATCCGAAGGACACCACTACAAACTCATACTACCCATACCTTGTCCTAAAAGTTGTTTTTTGGATGTCCTCATCCTTAATTCTGACTTGGTGATATCCTAATATCAAATCAATTTTAAAGAAAACTGTAGCTCCTCTAAGCTAATAAAAAAGATCATCAATATTGGGTAATAGATACTTATTCCTGATGGTCATCTTGTTTAACTTCCTATAGTTATTGCACAAGCACAAGGTACCATCCTTTTTCTTCACAAATAAAGTTGGTTCTCCCCACAAGGATACACTCAGTCTAATATAACCTTTATCCAACATCTCCTTTAGTTGTACCTTAATCTCCGCCAATTTTGGTGTGCTCATCTGATAGGGTACATTTGATTTCAGTACTACTCCAGGAACAAGATATATTGAAAAATAAATATCTCTCTTAGGAGTTAATCCAAGAACCTCCTCAAGAAATAAATCCTTAAATTTCCACAACACAGGATGACCTTTAGCCTTCTACTCCTTTCCCTATGCTAAGTTAAGAACTTGTATATCATACATGGGTAACCCTTTATGACTAAACTTATTAAGTTGTAATGGTGATATTTGTCTAATTGAGCTTGGCTTTTGAATGCCTTGCAAACTTTTTGCATGTCCTTCCTTATCTTCACGCTCTAGGGTCTTCTCATAGAAATTTAATTTTTCCTTATGAACAACCAACAAGTCCATACTAAAATCACATCATATGATCTCAGAGGAAGGTTATTCATGGATTCTTGAGTATACAGTCCACTCATATAAAATGGATAATATTATATCACCTCTGTCACCTTCCTCTCCGTCCATGTGGCTAAATGAACCAACAATGCCTTGTATGTTTCCGTCTCTGTAGGGAACATGCTTCGACAACTTGAGGTGAAATATAACTAAGGTTAGATCCAGGATCAATTAAAATAGAAACAATTTGTTGGGAAATTATACATTCCATCTCCACTACAAAAGCTTGGTTGTCTGCTTGTTGATTTTCCACAGCTGCGTATATTCTCAACACACTCTTGGCCACATAATTGACTATAGCTTCTTCCTGCACATGGTAAACCCTTTTATTGTCTTTCTATATATGAGGACAATTCCTTAACAAGTGTGGTTCTCTACAACCCCAACATTGTAGAGGCCCTTTCTTTGTCTCCTCTACTCTTTCTCTTTCCTACTCTACTAGCTTATTCCCACTTTGAGATGGAAAGTTCTATTGATGCAAACTTCTGCTCAGTTGACCAAACTGAGCACCTTTCTTCTGATTCTCATATGGAAATGGATTGAGTCCAGTTTTTAGGAAAACAATATTATCCTTTCCTCTCCTATCCTTAGAATGCTCTTTCTTATGCTTAGACTAATCATAGAAACACTTAGCCTTTCTTATAGTGTCTTCTAATGACTTGGTCTTATCAAATTTGATTCTATCCTGATAAGACTGTAGAAATCCATTGAGAAAACATTGCACTCTTTCTTTCTTGTCCTTGAGGTAAGGAACATACCTCAACAACTCTAAGAATCTGTTAGCATACACATCCATGGTAAGTTATCCCAAATTATGCGCATGGAATTCCTTGATTTTTTCATCATAGTACTTCTCCAATAGTTAAGCTTTTCTAAAGTACTTCTCAAAATGCTTCCAGGTCAATTTTCTTTCTTTCCATCCTCTGAATTCCCTGAGGTCTTCCCACCATATGGAATCTTCTCCACTCAGATTGAAGATAGAAATATTCACTTTTGTATTTTCTAAGTCATTATGTACCCTAAAATACTTATTCATACCCAACAGCCAAGCCTCAACTTCTTCTCTCTTCTTGATTTTTCCATCAAAGGTAGGCAACTTATCCTTCTTGAATTCTTCAATTAGAGAACTCTGCAAATGTTTCTTCCTTTTCTTCTTCGGGACACTTGATCCAGTGTGACTGTTGGATAGATCCACATAAGTAGTATTTCCACTAGATGACTCTATGGAAGTGCCTCCACCAGATCTTCCTTTCCTTACATTTTGATGCCCCTTCTTCGAAGAACTCCTTCCCATGTTGCTATGGGATGATCCATGATTTTGGGCATCTGAAGGGGTTTTCAATTTCTCTTATTGTTGCTACTATGCATTACTAGGACCTTGTTGCACATGCTTCTAAATATCAGACAAGATCTGCAATATGACCGCATTCAACTCTTCCTGTTCATCTTGAGCTCTCATGAGCCTCTCATTTTCTACCTTCAGAATTCTAACAATGGCTACTAAATCTGGAGGGGTTTCTCTATCCCTCTAGCTATCAGATTCCTCATCTTTGAGGTGTGAGGTGTATTCCATGCTACGCTGAACCATTCACCTCTATTTTTCCTTCAGTACTCCCTATGTGCTGAAACAACAAACCATTATTAGCCATTACATAAATAAATTTATGTCATGAATTTCTGGAAAAATAAACATTTTCTCAAACAGTCAAGTGGTCGCAGTGATCCATTAAATCCTAGAGTTTGAACACTGCTATGATACCACTCTGTAACACATCCAACCCCCTAATTCACTCTTAAGTAGGTGGGATATTCAAAAATTTTCTCTTCTCTTAAAAAATACACTTGGAGCTTCACGAAAATCCCATCGTCGGATGTCCTGTCCCAACTATTTTTCCTTCCTCAGGTTGTTGACAACAAACATGAAACTAGGCATTCACAATCAGATGGTTATGATCTCCTCTCGACCCTAGATTAATGAATTGAAGCATCTCAGACTCTCTCATGTTGGAGTAAATTGTGACCAAATTCTACTTCAACAGGCCCTCTTTGATGGATCGTGTTGGTAGATACAACGACTCTCGAAAGCAAGGATTGATGGCCTCGATTTCATCAACACCTCAATTTACCCCGTGGTTGTTTCCCTCCTTGTTCAGTAAAATTTTATGGAGAGGTGCAACCCACGATAGATCTAGGACGGTCGTTCGCCATCACCCTCTTCCTAATCAATGACTCATTCTCATTCTTAGAGTCTTCACTATCAGAACCTTTTCTATTAAACATTTAGGACCACTCCGACGAAATGTTCTCTAACGAATATGATAGTCCTCAATCACTCCATATAACGATCTAAATAAACTTGGAGGTCATACTCATGTGACAATCAAGGTCCTAAGGCCTATCTCCTTGGATCAACCCATGCTAGATTCAACGACTAAGATCTCACAGAATTTCCTCCGACAGATCGACGACCCTTGAACTCCCAAGTCATAGAAATCCTATCTTAGTCCTTCCTCTAGACCTCCGACGACCCTTATTCCAATACACTAGTAACTGGAACCAGTGGTCCAAAATTCACCATGACCACTCTCCCATAGATCAAGGGTCCTTGTTGACTCAGAGTCCTATTACAATCCCTTACTTGGTCACTCCAATGGTAGTACCACCCGACCAACAGTCCAAATCTACTCGCTATGTCGAATCAACAGTTGTGAATCATACCAAATTAAAACACTTGTTTTCTTCAAGGTAACAATAAAAATCTAGACTCAAACATTTCAGGGTTCCTTCTAAGTCTTTTCTGAGACTCTACTAGACTCTTAAGAGCTCTGGGATTTTACTCTTGAACCGATTAAGCATTCTTACTTCATCTCAGATATTGTTTTCATATCTTGCAACCCTTCCACTTAAATCAGGTAAAAGTTACAGGTTCTAAGGTTCCTTAACATGTACAGGGGATTTTCTCACACCAAGGCACTCTTGTCACCTTCGAAAAGAATTTTTTTTCCATATATTGCAAATCTTCCTCTCTAGACTTGCAAGAATCTCGGGGTTACATACTACCCATACATTGTTTACTTAGTTTCAGGAAATATCAGATTAATAAGGAAAACAAACAAGCATATTCCATTTTACTAAAAAATTCAACAATTTCTTACATGCATTCACATTTCCCATTTTAATCAGAAATCCACATGTTCACATAATTAAGCATACATCAAACATGTCAAGTTAAACACTTATCTATTCAGGGAAATATCAACAATGAACTGACTTAGAGAGGACATAACCTTAGGCCATGCTACAACGTTCCTTCCTACAACACGCCACCCCCGTTCCAAGCCATGATACCACAAGGGGATTTATTCAACTAGTTATCATATTTAGAATGATCATGGAAGATTACTTTCATTCCTCCACTGTCACCCGTAGAATTTTCCCTCTTCCCACTGAGCTCAATACATCCACGGGTTTATCAGATACCCTCCCAACTGGATTTCCTTTGCACAAGGAGTCCATTCTCTGCTATACATTCATCGACGACCTCTGTTACCAGTGCTAGCATAGTTATCAACTTAACAAGAACTCTACAGAGTTCTCGTTTTTTGGGGCGTCACATTTTTTACGTCGTTTTAAAAAGTTGTGCTACCGGTACCACCCGCCCTTTGTTTTTAGGTTTAATTTTTGATATTTTAAATCTTCTTATCCATAATTTGTTTGATTTAGGTTGTTTTTTGTTATTTTAAATCTTATTATCCATAATGTATCCACATTATTTTTTTAAATGCTTATTTTTTCTTCTATTTTCATTTTCTTCTATTTTGTTTTTTCAATTATGTTTTTAATCATTTTCCCATGCTTCTTTCAATGTTATAAATGTTGTATAGCATTTGAAATTGAGATTTTTGATATAATTGTGTCTCCTTAATTAATTTATGGTTCCATACCTTTTAAATATAGTGGAAAATATCATTTTTAACACATTTTTTACATTTACTTCAATACATAGAAAATAATTGTACTTAAATAACATTATTTTTAAACATTTAGTAAAAACATATAATTTAATTTTTTTTATAAATTAAAAAGTACAAAAAACTAAGAAAAATAAAACAATTGAAATTAATTAAAAAAAATCAAAAAACAAATTTATATATAAAAAAAAAATTATACAAAAACTTTAAAAAACTAAAAAAGAAGAATAAATTTTTAAAATATATATGAAAACTAAGAGAAAATGAGGAAAATTTTTAAAAAGGGTAAAAAAACAAATTTATGGCCAAAAACACTTAAAAAAGGTTTAAAATGATGATGATGATGATGATGATTAATGTCCACTAAGACCTAATTGGTCTATCGGACCTTAAGAGGGTAAGTGATTACTTGTGATTCTTTAGAATTTTGTTTCTGTGCTCAAAAA
>JZKD02S0154676.1:339403-351564 GCA_000966675.3 Picea glauca | reverse complement strand
CAACACGATTAATAGTAACTGGTTTTTTTCCAACATGTCCGACAGTGGTTGGAAGTGTGGAACTTTGCTTATTTTTCTTCTTCTTAATCTTCCTTTTCTTCTTCTTCTTATTCATCGGGTTACTAGCTTCAGAGCTTTCACTCAACGAAGAAGGTGAAACGGAGGAAGACCTTGCGGGTGAAGAAGGCAAAGAGGATCTTACTGGTGAAGAAGGTGAAGGATCAACATGATGTTGATGTTCTTGGGGGGAAGTGCCTACAACCAAAGTACTCGCTGCATTTGGGATTACCTGAGTGGAAAAAAACCATACCGATAATCCAATTGTGAGCCCTAGAAGGCTCAAAGTAGCGATGTAAGGAGGACCAACGTTTCTGTAAGAAGGAAAAAAAGAGGCTTCCCCAGAGCAGGGGTTGATTCATTGGTCGTTACAGGAACTGACGCCATAAAACACAGATCCAACTTAGAGTCTGCTAGGGAAAATAAACAACACAAGCTAAAAATATAGGAAGCAAGCAAACAAACAAAACCTTGTCACAATGAAGGCACTAGTTGGCAATGAAATCCAATGTCGCGAGAACAATGTAATAAGGGGATTAGATAGAGAGGGTGGAAAAGTTACGTTGATGACCTACTTAACGGAATTACACCCTGGTGCAAGCTCCGACACATAAACGTGGGTATACCCTCCAAGGAGACCAAGTGATTTTGGCCAACGTCGATTCCAGGTACCGTGAAGACTTGCCCCTCCACAGTCACCTCGTGTAAAGACCCTAAAGAGATAGGCTATTAAGGTTACCAAATATGACAATGATTCCTAGGGAAACAATCGACAGCCCGATCCACATGCAAAGTCAGGGTATCTAGACCAAAATCGCCTCAAGAAGGTCCACAGAGGATTTTCTTCTCAAGTGACCCCTAATAATACACGCAATCTCTACACCAAGACCAACAAAGCAGGGTGAGTAACTCTGCCAGTCCTAATGCGACCTCATGATTGACCCTTGTGTTAGAAGGGCTTCCCAAGACAAAATGTAGCAAGTGGATTTGAACTCACCCTAACTCAATATTTTATGTTTGTTTGCAACTTTGGAAAGTTATCTTTCACACCTATTCGAAAGCCCTACAACTAATCTAATGTAGGTTTTCTACCAGAAAATATAAAAATGTCTAATCAAATTTTATAAGCGCTTTATTTTAGGGTTGTTGTTTACTCAAGAGGAAAATGGTGTGGACTAAATGATGTTTTGACCGACTCTAAACATTGCAAAGAAATGATAATGCAAATATTTCACTTCGATGAAAGTTATATTACGAGAAGAAGAAAACATTTATCATTCCCAGATGCACAATGTCCTAAAATTTTATTAAACTCATCAATATCAAGATCTTTAATAAATGAGCCAAAGAGATTGTACACCAATACACGATTCTTGGCCCCCCATCAAGACCAATACACGATTCTTGGGGAATTTGTTTTAAGAATTCGAAACCAAAAATGCCAAAAACCATGCAATTTTGCTACTTCAAATGCAAGGATGCCCCCAATATAATGCACAGTAAGAAATTAAATTTTTTGTTTCAAAGATAGCTAAAATCAATAGAAAATCTCTAAAAAACAAAGAAACCCAAACAAATTTTCTCTTTTAACACGAACTATTCAATAAAATAAGTGTTCTTTCACTAAACAATTCTAAAGAAAAAACAATGCTTTGTAACTGAAAGACACTCAAAGCAAGATATCAAATCATTCAAAAGAAAACAAGATAAAACAAAGCAAAGAAGGATAAAATCATATTCAAAAACTGTCAAGGAGACTGTAAATAGACCTAACAAATCACCCCAAACACTTATCACATATATGGGCAGGGAAAACCATCAAAAACTAAAAAATTTGACAAAATCATCGGGGGCTACTAGCCAACACAGTGCGATGATCCTAGATCGTCGCAGGACAGAGAACAGTACAGTGCGACGATGTCGCACTATGTCTAAACACAGGGTGTGTTGATCCTAGATCGTCGCACTGTCCCTCAAAGCAGGATGCTACGATCAAAGGAAAAAATGGAAAAACTAAAAAGCAAAAAGGTTTTCCAGTGAATTTAAATAGTCAAAGAGTTCATATGGATCTCCCAGTGACTCAGAAAATAGAACCCATGCAATCAAAGCAAGAAAGAAGGACAAACTAGGAAAACAATTCATCCCCTGTATGGTCACCAATTTTTTATCGAACTAATCGGTAAGTGCGGACACAAACAGATCTCCCTAGTTTCACCCCGAAACTAGAACAAAACAAGACAGAATATAAAACTTTCCCTAAGTTTTAATTATCAAGCATACTAACTCACAAGAGATAAATGACATACCTTTTAAATGTCATTTGTCCTTGCTAGTTTCATCCTCTCTCCATTACAAGGCTTATGGGATGTTGAACCTGTAAAAATACACTAGCGAACGAAGTGAAAGTAACAACATATACTCAACAAAGCCTATGTATGTGATCAAGGAGTCATATAATAAAATAAGACCAATTTTATGGGAAAGAAATATATCGCTGTATTAAAGAATGTGGAAGAAAGATACAACCAGATGCCTTGATGTTGTCAGGTTCCTTCCAATAGTTCCTTGCTTCCCACACACTTCTTCTCCACGAATTTTGAGATCAACAATCTATCTTGACAAAGCAAATCCCAAACCTACAAAAATTACTCAAGCTCACACCAAAAGATAGCCAACTAACTTTCCCCATGAGAAATCCTCTCCTTTTATAGCATGAAAAGGATAGGGTGAGGAGGTTAGGATGATCCCATGAGATTAAGGATGTGACTCAGATCCAAACCGATCAGAGGCCACCTCACCCTCGAAGCTTCTATTCTAGAACTTTCAAGAAATTCCTCTTTTTCCTTCGTATGAAAATCATCGCACCCTTAACACTAATAAAACTGCGATGACATCGTAGGCCACTGTGGTGCAACCTGCAACGATCCTAGATCGTCACACCCTCAACACTAAGAAATGTAAGACGATCCCTTTTTATAAGGTTTTTGACAAAGGGAAAGTATAATTTCATCTCTTTGGGAAAAATTTTCTTCATTCTTTTTTAGGGATTCAGGCCATTGATCCTTATCAAGACAAAGGATAGGTTTACATAGGGGTGACGAAAATAATGTGTAAAAAATGTCCTTGTTTTCCATTTTTGTCCATGGTCGATGCCCCTAGAACCATCTCTACTACCAAGATAATTAATGGTAGACATATCACACTTAGAGGACAAAGATCCCGTAGAAAGGTCTTATGTGGTGTTTCAATCCATCTTTGACCATGCTTTTGCCCAAAAATCTTTGTTAAATTTCCAAGGACCTTACTATACTTCTTTGGCCATTATAAAGATGTAAAGACCCATTATTGTTAGTAAAACCATTATAATGTCCCCTGGTAAACTACTCATAACCAAAACATGCCCAAGAGATGTAATGTTTTGTGGATTGTAAGTGTATTTCATAGTGATTGAGACCAAGAAGCATCATTTAGGGCACAAGGTCATTGCTTTCATCATGTTACCTCGATTGTACCTACATAACAGACCCATTATTAGTGCACAACTAACCTAGTCATGGTGCCCATAGCACCTTTGGAGGAAATTGATAACTAAAATAAGTCTATTGCATTGGTTCGAGGACTCATCTATGACACTCGGGCCTAAGAAGAAAGGTTTAGGGAAAAAAAAAATTGTTTCCATCCATACACTATGGTCATGAACCTGAGACCCATCCATGATGCTCAAGACCTCATAATGAAACCCATATTCAACTCAGATCTCAAAGAATCAATGAAGAGGGCTCATGTCATTGTTTCTAGGTGTTGTTCATGATGCTTGAACTAAAGAAGGTTAAATTAGGGCTTGAGGTCACTATTTCCTCCAAGACCATGTTTGTGGCTTAACACACATTCCTAATGCACAAAACCTACTCATGGTTCTTGCACCCCACTTGAAGCCCAAATACCGCCTACAAAGTTCATGCATGTTGGTTTGAGTACTAGTTCAA
Source organism: Picea glauca (assembly GCA_000966675.3). Classification (NCBI taxonomy): domain Eukaryota; kingdom Viridiplantae; phylum Streptophyta; class Pinopsida; order Pinales; family Pinaceae; genus Picea; species Picea glauca. The sequence goes on along the minus strand of JZKD02S0154676.1, from coordinate 347,521 downwards.
GGCTAATGATCTTGAGAAGCTTCAATAATATCCTAAGACACTCATTTTAAGTCTTTTATGAAGGTAAAATCCCCCCAAACCAGCCATGCTCTTGTGTGGTAGTTTGAGGAGATGTTTATGATGCTTAAGCCAAAGAAGCTATGTTTAGTGGCTGAGGATGTTGTTTTCCTTTCCTAGTCAATGTCAAGGGTCTGATGATGTTATTTCCCTACCAAAAATATGGTCAAGGCCTTGAGACTCAACTATGGTTCATGAAACATCTTAATGACACCCATATCCAACTCCTAGGGAAAATATCCCCTAGTGAGGGCTCATGCCACTATGTGTAAGTTTTTTTCATGGTACTTGAGCTCAAGAAGGTTCAATTAGGGCCTAAGGCCCTTGTTTACCCCTTTGAACATGTTTTAAGCATAGAGACCCATTTCTAGTGCATAAAACATACTCATGGCACCCACATCCCACTTGAAGGTTTGCAAAGAACCCCTACAAAGGACTCATGTGTTGGTTAAGGACTTTTTCAAGGATCTTGAACCCAAGAAGATTCAACAATATCATGGAATACTTGTTTTCCTTCCTCAACCTTGTTCATGGCCCTCCAATCCATCTTCGATGCAAAAAATCTCTTAATGACATCCATATCCAACTTTGATGCCAAAAACCCCTTAGAGAGGGTTCTTGTTATGGTTTGTGGTTGTTGTTCATGGCGATTGAACTTGAGAAGGGACATTTATTCCCCAAGGCCCAAGCATTTTCCTCCCTAACCATAACACATAAGATATAGAAGGTTCATTTAGGGCTTAAGTCCCTTGTTTCCTCCCCAACCATGTTTAGACCTCAAAGCCCATTTCCAGTGTAAAAAACCTACTCATGGAACTAATATCCCACTTAGATGCTAAATAACCCCTACCATGGCCCCAAGAATTATTCATGGTCTAGGACCAAGACACATTTTTGTTGAGGGCATGTGTTGCAGTTTAATCATGGTGTCCATATCCATGTAGTAACCTAGAGATATCATACAAGGGTCTCATGTGGTTATTCAAAGATGCGTCCAACACCATAGGCTTAGAAGCTTTGTGGGCAATAGGTGTTGTTTATGGCAGTGAGTTTGACAAGTTTCATGTATGGAATAAGGCATATTATTCTCTTCTTATGAACTTGTTTAGACCTCAAGACACATTCTTGGTGCACAAATAACCTAGTGACGATGCCCATAACACTCTTGGAGGAAATTAATAACCAACATAGTTCTAATGTGGAGGTTTGAGGAGTCATCCATGGTGCTTGATCATGAGAAGCAATGTTTAGAGATATAGACTTTCAAGTGCAATTTTGTTTTATTTCATTTATTGAGTTTTGGGGGGGGGATTTCAACACTATTAAAGATTTTGACTTACAACTTTTTAGTTTTGATGAAAATAAAATATTGTTTTGTATAATGTTACTATTAGGTTTATTTGTAATGCAAATCTGAAAAAACAATAATTTATTGAGTTAGAGGAATTATTAGAGGTACATGCATAAATTTAGTAGAATATGATGTAAGAGGATGAAATATAGGAAATTTAATTAACTTCTCGAATATATAACTTCTATTTATGGAAAATTGACATAACTCTAAAAAAAATATATTCTTCTAACAATGCTATGTTACTTTTCCTCTAAATTATAATGGTATGTTACTTTTCCTCTAAATTATATTGTATATGTTCACTTTAAGACATCGGAATTTTTTGAAACAAATTTGTATAATTATATATAACAATTATTTCTAGTGAGCCACTATTTTTCGATACTTTTTAATGTTAATTTTTTATTTAAAAAAAAAATAATAAATTCAAGCTTTATTTAATATCCAAATGCTAGAATTTCCAGAAAAAAATGTGTACAATTGTAGATAACAATTGGTTCTTTTGGGACACTAATTTTCCATACTTTTTAATGTTAATTTTATATTTAAAAAAAAAAAATAGTAAATTCAAGCACTAAAACTGTGTTTGAGGGCCGTAACATAATCAATATTTCTTTTTAGTTGTAGGTTTTCATCTATACTTTTGCACCATATAATTTGTTTTCCATGTGGGAGAGACAATAAAAATTTACACCAAAAGTAAAAGGCCTATGTATTTTAGACTTATGATATATGTACAAAAAAAATCAATACAAAATAGAAAAAAAAAAAGAAAAAAATTATATAAATTTAGAATCTTCATATAGAGTTCTCTAAGTGTGAGCAATTTCATCAATGATGGATATGGTTGAAAATAGAGATAAGAATGGAGAACTAGAAAAATCCAAAGCTAAAACCAAAGCAACCAGTTCCTCCAACATGTAGAAGAAAAGAGGCAATCCCACCATTTTTTTTTGAATTTACAAGAATAACTATGTGTTATTAATGTGAAGTTAATAATGCACATGAGTTTTTATTACACAAAGTCATAACTATGCAAAACTTCCCTCACCTTCACATGTTTCAAAAGAAAATATTAGCATTAGGACCTATTTTTCCCATTCTTCCTCATTCCATGGTAATGGCAATTATTCTAAGGTATTTTTCCCTAATTTTATGAAAATGACAATTATTTGGAGGTATTTCGCCCTACAGAGTTCATGTTCACTATGTTCGAGTTTTCCATTTGCCCAGGTTTCTTGGAATGCAATCTAAGAGGAATCTTCAAGGGAGGAGCAACTATTTCTCTCACTTAGGTGAAAATCGTGTTAGATCTCAGTGTCAGCTAAGAGGAGGGGATACGCTATCGAGTTCAATCCATCCAACCACAACTATGATAGGGCTTGGCTAGCCAAATGAAAGGAAACCACTAACTAGTGTATTACATATTGTACTAATTTGAGAATTCAATGAAGGAGTAGACCCCGTGCAAACTCACCAACCAGATAACCAAGCCAGCTAGGAGGACCACATCATAACAAAGATTTTCATCTTTCAGTATGGTTTGGTTGTATTGTTAAACTTTGCAGATTAGGAAGAAGAAGGTTATTTACAAATTCTCAAAAAATGTGCTTCTCATTTACTCATTGAGACAATAAAATATGATACACCTTTTTCCTTTTTTACTTGAGAAGATTTATAATTGTACTTGTTTCTTCCATATCATCCCATTGACGACCTAGGTATGATGTCATGGCATTGTTCAAACAACAAAGTTTCATGTTCATAATGCACACTATTTACTCCTTTTTGAAATTGTTTAATAATAGGTCATCTTTAGGTAAATTAGTACTTGGTCTCAAACATATTCTCTTGTAGGGAAACCAGTCATCGATATACTAATTACCTAGCAAGACATGTGAATTAGTAAAGAACTAATACACTAGAAAAGATTGGATTTAGGGTTAATATGGATCAAGATAAACTTGATATCCATCTGTAATTGGTTATGGGTCTATTACTTTAATTGTCAATGGCTCAAATGAGGATATCTTTTGTGGCCTTCTACACTAGATAAACTTAGATAGGTCCACTTGGTCAATTGGTTCTTCAATGGTAGCTTATGGATCATGAATTATATCTAAGTAAACAAGATAAACTAAGTCAATTGAAACCACTGCATTGCAAACTTAGGTTTGTAGGATATACTATATCAGACACCTTGGACTAGGAGATAGTGTTGATAACCATTTCTTATGGAATAATTTATTTACTATTACTTGAAAGAAGACTCTAAGGTTTCTCTTGGGTTTTCCATAGGAGAAATGTTGTCTTATTCAACTTCGGTCCTGAAATTCTATAGAACTATATATCATCCATTCTTGTTCTTACATTAAAACGTGATGCCCATGGAAACTCAATACAATAATTTTCACAATAAACATAAATTCTAAATTACAATGGAATCTGGGTCACTTGTTACTATAGGCTTTAATAGTATCCCAAGTGGTATATTTGAAAAGTAATAACCTAAATACTTGGAATATTATAGTTTAAATTTTAAAGGCTAAATTACTCAACTGAAATTCAATTGAAGGTTTCCATAAATGTTCTTTCAACATAGACCATCAGCCAATGAATTAGGCCTTTTCAACTTGGAAAATCTATAAAACCAACAATGGGATAATATTTTTGTCTTTTGCACATGTTGTATTACTTCTCGGTTGCATTGTAATTTGTGGAAGTATTTTAACTTGAATATTTTAATAGTTAAATCTTGGTGATCTTTGTTGTCTGCCTCAATTCATTATTTGGAATAGAGAGAATATGAACGACTTCACTTACGTTCAAAATGTTGTCCATTCCCATATGTGTGCATAGTATTGGCAGGGCATAATTCACCTGACAATAGTAAGGGGTACTCCCTAGTACACAGTTCCAACTAGACTATGCATCGTTTGGTTTAGGAGGCCATATGGAATTTGGCCCGACTGCTATTTCTATTTTTGGGGTTTTACCGATTATGGTCTGGTTTACCGATGAGGATGGATGATGAATGGATATGCAATGTAAATATGTAGATGAATACTATGTTTTTAAAGCAAACTAATCTATTACTATTCTATTCTACTATATCATATCTAGGAGAACACTAAAGTAACTGGGTGAGCTGTAAATGAGACCAAATTCTTCATAAAACATCCACACGGGTAGCTAATATAGAAGTAGAGAATAAGAAATGAGTGCATACATATATATAACCAGAACAATCTAAACTATATTCATACATACATTAGTAACTCAACAATCTCAGGACATAAGATATGTGAAAGAATACTTAAAATTGCAGAATAGCATAAAGTGCATAAGATAATTCCATAGAAAAACAAGAATTCTTACAGTCCATGTGACAAACATTCATCTCCAGTCAAAATAGTTCAAAGAAAATACAACCTCGCACATAAATCTTCTTTCTTCAGAAAACTGGCCCTGAGGATTTCTCAATATTCATTAACAAAGTAAAAGTTCTTGAATTAGTTCTTGGGTCTACACATCGCTTAAAGAGCCTATACAAATTGGGCTTCTTTACTCTTTTATACAATAGTTTGTAACTCATGCATGACTCTTTGTATTCTACTTAAAGAATCTATTACAAAATATATTCGGTTTCCCTTTTCCTAGTGACAAGTGTACAATAAAGACAAAATTAGAGTTGGTTGGGAAAAAGACAAAATAAGAAATGGGTGGTAGCAATTTCTGATTGCTATTTCATATTTATTCCCAAAATTTTTCCCTTGATTTATGTTTTCCACACTTCTAGCTGATCATATAGAAATCTAATCCTTCGGTAAGTCAGTTATTCTAGTGTCGCATTATGCATGGATATGCTATCTTCTAGAGTGCTCATATCCTTTAACAATGTTATCATGAATGCTTGTATCATGGTATGCATATTGACAGGTTGTAGGATATGTTGCTCTATAAAATCTATAGTAATTATGGTGGTTTCTTCGATGACTAATCTTCTGCAATTTGTGCTATCGTGTACCTTGTCTACTAGTTATTTTGTGACTAGATTTTTACCAAGCTTGTCCAATTGAGGTAGTCGGCTACCTTTAATCAATTCTTGCACGGCTTTGTGTATTATTGAGCATACTTCCATCGAATTAGTGACTTCTTTATTTTATCTATGTTCTACCTATTGGCAGTGGTCTTCTGAATACATATCTATCTTTATTTATGAGGTCAATGGTTGATATAGCTCGGCTGGTACATCAGGATTCTCTACAATTCACCTGTCGATTTCACTCATGCCTTCTAGGATTGTGTTGAACTAAGTCAACTTTACTTTCATTTGACTATTTTTCTCTATGATTGTGGTAGTGACTTCTTGGAAGAGGTGTAATTGAGCATACATATCAATAATGGCTTCCTCGAGTTCTCTTCTAGCCTTCTCAGCACTGGCTTTTAAACATTGCATACTGCTTTCATCAATTTTCAGTTGTTGGAATCTTTCTTCCAACTCCCTGATTCTTTCCTCTTTTTCTTGGTTTTGCTGGAACAACCTCCTAATGTTATCCTCATTTGCAGCCATGAATGTGGTTCCAGTTATATTAGTAGATATGGGATTTTCCCTAAAATCTCCTGTTACGGGAACTTATGTAAGAAACGATACTGGAATCCCTTGAGATGTTGGCACTTTCTCTACCATTTCATATACTATTTTTCTAGTATTGTTGTCATAAGTGAAGCTCCTCAAGTTTGGGACTTCACTTGAATGAAATGGAGCCCAAAACCCTAGTCCTAGATTGTCAAATGGTGCTTCTGTGTTAGTGTCTCTTGTTGACACTTATTGGATATCAACATCCATTGGTTGAGTGATATCGTTTCTCATATCATCACCTCTCTTTCGTCTTTCTTCCTCAGCTACTTTATAGACCCCTTCCTTGGTTTCCTTTTTTACAACTTCTCTAGCCTCTGTTGTTTCCTTTTCTACTACCTCTCTCTACTTGATTTCCTTTTGTGTTGTTTCTCTTTCTTTTGACTCATCTTTGACTTTCTTTGCTTCCAGCTTTCCCTTTTTCTTGGAAACATCATTCCTTTTCTTTTGAATCTTTTATTTTCTTATTATTTTTTTATCTTCCTATGTTTCTTTTCATTCTCCTTCAGTTGATCCTGAGTGTATAGAAGCGGACGTGGGGGATGATCTTCTCGATACTTCTTCTGCTGAATTTTTTGGGACTTCTTCTTTTGCTCCTTCTTCGTCTGTAATCCTCCCTATAGGATGAAATCATTTCTGTAAGATCACATAATTGTAGGTATGTGCATTTCAATGCACTTCTTCTTCTTCCCAAACGTATGTTGTGTACTCCCAAGGAAAACCCACTTTATTGAAATGGTCTCTTATGACTCCTTTAGGGTTGTGTACTTTGAATCTTTCTTCACTAAAGTGATATGATAGTAATATATCCACTTCATCCTATGATTTCTTGGTGTTGGAAAATGAGTAGAGCTCAACGTATAGTGGATGTGGTGGTTATATTGCTTTCTCCCCCCTGTAGAGCATTCCTCCTACTCCATTTATTATTGTCAAGTATGCTACTTCTTGGAGTACTAGTTTATCTGGTACAAACCAGGGGAGAAGATGGGGAGGTTTAGTAGCAGTGTACACTCTGATATAGGTACCATGCTCCATGAGGTAACAATATCCAATCCTCTTTATGACTCTGATAGCTTTATCGGTCATGCATGGGGCCGTCTTGCAAAATATAAATTCATAAATAGGGGTCAGAAAGTGTTTGTGGATATTTTGATATTTGTTTATGTATTTGTGCTCCCATAGCACTTTGTAGTAAACATGAATGGGCTCATTAGAGGGTTTCCATTTCCATCCCATGTTTGGGTACTGGTGGGCGATGCACATGATATCCAAGAGGTAGGAAGACATGTGGAAAACTGGGAAAGTTACCAGATGAACTCCTATGACTACAATTATAGTGAATGTTAGGTTGGATGACAGGATTTCATCTGCGCAGTAGTATATTAGTGGCTTGTAAGACAGGGGGAACTGATTAGCGTCTAGTTCCCCATATAACTTGCACAACATGGCTACCATATATTGATAAGCCTTCCTTAAAGAACTTGTGGGATACTTCCCCTTGGTTATGTTCTTGAATTTCTTGTATTCTTTGCACCATTTGGGGAATAGGTCCTTTGGTGTGTACTCCAACTCATCAAGGAGTTTTTTTTCCATATTTTTAATTCCCTTCCCAACGCGATAGCATTTTTCTAAGTACTCTAGTTGAAATGATGCTATGGGTTCCTTCCTAGAATTATATACATGTATTTATTTTAGATCTGTATTTTTTAGGATCCAAGAGATGGCATCTGCACACGGGAACACAACTACATGGGTTGCTACCCTAAATATTATGGATTTTTTTATGTTCTTGAATATTATTAGATCATCTTGATCTTCAGTGTCTACTCACTCAGATCCTGGCAGATGTCGGGATTTCCTCTTCCCATGAAGAAGAGATCTTGACAAGGATCAAACATTCAAATAATCCTCCAGAAACAATTGAAGAACCAACATCTAAAGACTCTTATGTAGCTGACGATGAACAATTGATTGAAAAGGAGATCGAGGAAGATGAAGAGGAGTTACAGCATGATCTGAGCGAGGAACAACACACCTATGAAAGCCTGATCGAACGATGGTTTCAAGC
>JZKD02S0154676.1:301825-316661 GCA_000966675.3 Picea glauca | reverse complement strand
TGATACAGTAATATGATTCTTTCCTATAAAGCTTGTTGTGTTTTATTGTATGATTCCTTGATCACAAACATAGGTTTATATTGAGTTTATGCTATTACTATCACTTTGGTTGGTTATGTTATTTTGCAGGTTCATCATTGTATGAGCGTTGGAACGGATCTAGGATGGCGATGGCGAGAGGAAGCGACATTTAAATGGTATGTCACCCATCCTACTTTAGTTAGTAAATTCAATATCTAAAACTTAAGGAAAGCGTCATGTTCTAGTGTGTTTTGTTCTAGATCTAGGTGGATCTAGGGAGGTTAGTTAGTGTCTGCATATACCGATTTATCCCATAACATGGAGTGCATCACTGAGTTATTTGAGATACTGATGGCGTTTGTAATGTCACAATAGATTGGAATGGGCTTATCATACTCAACCTGTATATCTGTCAGAGTTTGTTTCATCCATAGAACCTATGTACAACATGCTTCTGCTACAATATACTCTGCCTCGGCTGTAGATAAACATATTGATGATTGTTTCTTGCTTAGCCATGATACTAAACACTCACCCAAGTAGAACATTGCTCCATTGGTGCTTCATCGGTCATCAATGCAACCTGCCCAATCTGCATCTGTGTAGTCAATAAGTGATAGATCCTTTCCTTTCGGATACCATAATCCAAACTCCTCTATTCCTTTGAGATATCTGAAAATCCTCTTCATTGCTAATACATGTGGTTCTTTTGGTGCTGCTTGAAATCGTGGCAACTGTCCAACTGCATGCATTACATATGGTTTGGATGTTGTCACATATAGTAGGCTACGAATCATTGACCTGTATTGTCTCTGATCTGTAGACTTTAAATCATCATCTTTGCTCAACTTGCAACTCGTTTTCATGGGAGTGATAACTAGTTTGCAATCTTCCATTCTGAACCTCTTTAGCATTTCTTTGATATACTTGGTTTGAGAAATAAAAATTCCTTGGCTGCTTTTACATATCTGAAGACCCAGAAAGAAGGATATTTCTCCAAGTAAGGACATTTCAAATTCATTATGCATTTCCTTTGAAAATTTCTAGCTTAACCTGTCATCGATACTTCCAAAAATAATATCATCAACATAAACTTCAATGAATAAAACACTATCTTGAGTTACCTTGATGTAGAGGTTCTTGTCTACACTTCCTTTTCTGAACCCTTCCTGTTGTAGATATTTATCCAGTCAAGAGTACCATGCCCTAGGAGCCTGTTTTAGACCATACAAGGCATTCTTTAATTTACACACATAATCTGCATTCTTTGACAACTGGAATCCTTCTTGTTTTTCAATGTACACTTCTTCTTCAAGTTCCCCATTCAGAAAATCTGATTTTACATCCATATGATACACTTTAATATTTTTGGAGCATGCATAAGCTAAAAGCAATCGGATTTCTTCCATTCTAGCAACTGGGGAAAATGTATCTTCAAAGTCAATTCCTTCAACCTGTGCATATCCTTTACATACCAATCTAGCTTTGTTCCTTGTAACCTGTCCATATTCATTCAATTTATTCCTGTATACCCACTTTGTGTCGATCACATTCTTATCCTTTGGTCTTGGGACCAATTCCCAAGTGTCATTTTTCTCTACTTCATCCAATTATTCATCCATGGCCTTATTCCAAAATTCATCCTTGTTGGCCTCTTCAAAACAGGTTGGTTCAATCGTAGATGAGAGTGCTAGGTTACCTCTATGCATATTTCCACCAGTTGGTTCTAAATGAGGTTTTTAATTGATCGGTTTCTGCTATGAGAACCTAGTTGTATCCTGAAAACCAGTCTAGTAAACAAATCAACTCGAATCTGGAGACAAATTGCAATATCTACTCCATAGACATGATAGGATAATTATCTTTATCGAAATATTGAATCAGATTTTGAAAATCTATGCATATTTGGATTTCTCCTGACTTCTTAATAGGCACCATGTCAGAAACCCAAGTTGAATGTCGAACTTTAAAAATGATTCGGGAATCTAGCAGTTTCCTCAATTCCTTTTGGATAATAGGTTCGAGAGTTTGATGTATCGTTTTGAGCTTTTGTTGGAATGTCTTGGCACCCTCTTTAATGGGGATCAAATTATGTATTATCTGGTTGTCATAAGTTTTCATATCGTCATAATTTCAAGCAAAAACATCTCGATATCTATTGAACAATTATGTGAATGCGTGTTTTTATGCCTCTAAACAACAGATGCCCAGATTGATGTACTTGGGTTGTTCAAATGTTCCAAGATTGACCAGAAAGTGCATCATGGTCAAAATATTGGTTTTTGGGTTGGAAGGCCTCCTAAATTTAGATTGCAGATCAAATAGTTTCTCAAGAGTCAATACATTCTTCGAGACAAAGTTTTTTTTTTACTTGGTTTGCCTCATCCCGAAAAGTTTGCAGTTCTTGTTGATGGGATTCATCATCAATCACTGGATCTTGGAAAGTGTATGAACTAGTAATAAAGTTGATAATATGAATATCACTATTGAATACTCACAAGTTGGTGGCGTTGTCTAGTATTGATGGCCTGAAAATCATTTCAACCAGAAAACCATCGTTAGGAGGTATGAACCTAGATGTTGTGTTAGCCAATATATCTGCATCTATATTTTGATTACGAGGTATAGAAGTCATATTGAATGCATCGAAAGAGTAAATTAGATTCCATACCTCTTGTTTATATGCTTTGAGATGTGGTGACAGAAAATAAATAGTGTTTCTTACTTGTAGGACGATTATTTCCGAATCACCAAACACTTTGAGATATTTCACCTTGAGATCGATTTCTTTTTTCAGACCTTGGATGAATGCTTCGTATTCTATAGTGTTGTTGGTGCATTCAAATTATAAGTGGCCGGATACAAGTGTCTTGTGTTGTTCAAGATCAATCAACATGCATCTTTCTTTGGCTCCTTCTTGTGTCTTAGAACCATTGAAAAACATAGACCACATGTTATAAAGTTGTATTTTGTTAATTGAGATAATACCTAAGTTAGTTAATATAGTACAAATGCTATTATGTGTTCATGGAAGGATTTCAGATGGTAAATCTAGCTATACTTTAGATGTATGTGCTTCATAATAGCCATGGTCAGTATCAAAGGAGTAATTACCTAAGATAAAATGTGAGAAACTGATAGGTGTTGGATTACTGACAAGGGGGGTGAATCAGTAATAGATCAATTTAATCCTTTTTAACCATATAATGCAAGTTTTATATCAATGTAGCATTATTATCCAATATTTGCAGACTAAATAAACAATGAAAAAATGAACAATCATACACATACACAGCACACCAGTTTTTTTACGTGGAAACCCAAAGCGGGAGAAAACCACGAAATGTTTTTTCTTATATGTCTTGAAGAATTACATTCATTGGAAGCACCAACTTCCTTTGTTTTCCAGCTGCAACCGAAAGGAGGCTCCAACCCCCTATTTTCTCAGGCTACAACCTGAGGGAAGCTCCAACCCCCTAATTCTCTGGCTACAACGAGAAGGAGGCTACAACCCCCTATGTTCTCCAGCTCCAACTAGAATGTGGTTACAACCACCTGTCCTTTCCCCGTCCAACCGCCCTGGCATATAAGTAGAATGATGGAACCAAGGTCACACTATCATTGTGAGATATATTGTTGTAAACTGGTACCAATCAATCTGCACCAAACAACCTATAGCAATAACCTGAACCATGTATCAACCATGCATCAACTTGTACCTCAACCTGTAATCAACATGTACCATAAACAAGTGCATCAACCATACACCAACCTGTACCAAAAAACCTGTAATCAACTTGTACCATAAACAAGTGCATGAACCATGCACCAACCTGTACCTCAACTTGCAAACCTTCCTTAACTTTAACAACAAGATACTATCATTTTCATCAAACTTTACTTTAGTCTCACATGACAAGTTTTGGATTAGTCAACAACCCTAACTTGAAATAATCATAACTATGTACCTGTAATGAATAAAGATATGGAAAATGTACACAATGTTATTCAGTGTTTTTTGTGCAATTCCTCGAGGTGTCACTACTTGGAACCTCTCAGAAAAGGATTTATAGCAAAAATGGCATACCTTGTTGAATTCTGGATTATTCTAGAGAGCGAACATGTGGAGAATGCCCTGCAAGGAATATTTGTTGTATTGATCTCAAAATTTTACACAAAATACTACAGACTGTACTCTAATGAACGCATTTTGTATTTTTGAATTTGGATATGTTATGAAGAAGTTATGACGTTTTTACCTGAAACACATGTTTTAGACTAGTTTCAGGACTAGCCACAAACCCTATTTTCCACAGAGTGTAACTCCAAAAATACAACGACCCAAAAGCTGAAATTCATACCACAACTACTTGGATATGTTTCCTCAATGGCCTCCCAATTTCACGATCTGAATCATTCTAGAAAAAAAAGTTATTGCAAAAATGGTGAGATGACCTGTAAATAACATACCTTAGAAAGCATCATCAAAAGTATTTATCCTCCCTTGAATTTCGACCTTCTTTACTTCACCTTCCCTCTAAAATTAGGCTTATATATCCTTTGGTTACCTCACTCACCTGTAGATATTCAATATTCTCAAGTGTGATTAAAATGAGAGAGCTTTGCCTCTTATTTGTACTCTCCAAGTATCGTCCTTAGAAGCATCTTCTAGGCCACTTTGTCCACATAGCCACTTTTTTCACATAGTCACCTATCTCCAAGTTTGCCCAATTTTCCACTTGTCCATGTATCCAATAGCCACTTGAACACTTAACCCATTTTCCTCATTTTAGGGTTAACCTTCTTATAACCACTTTCCATAATTAAAAAGTTCTCCATTTACTTTATTATTTAAATAATCCTCCTTGACTTTGTCACTTCACTTTATTATTTAAATAATCCTCTTTGATTTTGTCACTTCACTTTATTATTTAAATAATCCTCTTTGAATTTGTCACTTCACTTTATTATTTAAATAATCCTATTTGACTTTGTCACTTCACTTTATTATTTAAATAATCCTCTTTGCAAGCACTTTGACTTCTTTGATCTTTTGGGGTTTCAAGCCAATCATATGAGGGTCCTTCTACTTCGTAAGGCCATAACTCTCAAACCATGAGGAGTTGTGTGACGTTCCACATACCAATGGAAATGGAATGACATGTACTATCCATCTAGAATAGTCTTATCTGCAAATATACCAAAACTCATACCATTATACATCAAACAAACTTGGGTCCATTACCCAAACCTTTGTGCTACCAGAATTCACTACCAGACTTTCTTCAAGGTTTGACATCAATGACAACCAACCCAATTCATCAACAATATCCCCCTTTGGCATTGATGGAAACACTCTGATGCAATACTGAAATCATATCACTCATGCTCCCCCTGGAACCATTCCTGCAGCTCTGTGACCAACACTCCCCCTGAAACCATGCCTCTGTCCTCTGCATCTGATAAATCTCTCCCCCTTTGTCATCAATGGAAAATGTATCTTTTCGTTCGAGTCTTCTCTCCCTAACTCACTCGTCTGATCTCCCAACCTGAACTGTCCTCTTTATGGTGCTTCCTCGTGTATATCTAAGACATATAAGATAAGCATTCAAAAGCATTCATTTTGGAGTAGAAATAACTCCGAGTCTCTGGCGAAGATACTCAAAGGATTCATGTGGAAGCGGTTTTGTAAAGATATCTTCCGCTTGTTCTTTTGTTCCCACATATTCAACTCTGATGTTCTTTTATACAACCTGTTCTCATAGAAAGCAATACTTGATTGGAATGTGCTTCGTCTTGGAGTGCATCACCGAGTTCTTTGAGATACTCATGGTGCTTGTATTATCACAATAGATTGGAATGGGCTCATCATACTCAACCTGTATATCTGTTAAAGTTTGTTTCATCCATAGAACCTATGTATAACATGCTTCTGCTACAATATACTCTGCCTCAGCTATAGATAAACATATTGATGATTGTTTCTTTCTTAGCCATGATACTAAACACTCACCCAAGTAGAACATTGCTCCATTGGTGCTTCATCGGTCATCAATGCAACCTGCCCAATCTGCATTTGTGTAGTCAATAAGTGATAGATCATTTCCCTTCAGATACCATAATCCAAACTCCTCTATTCCTTTGAGATATCTGAAAATCCTCTTCACTGCTAATACATGTGAGCCCTTTGGTGCTTCTTGAAATCATGCCACTTGTCAAACTGCATGCATTATATCTGGTCTGGATGTTGTGACATATAGTAGGATACCAATCATTGACATGTATTGTCTCTGATCTATAGACTTTAAATCATCATCTTTTCTCAAATTGCAACTGGTTTTCATGGGAGTGATAACTGGTTTGCAATCTTCCATTCCAAACCTCTTTATCATTTCTCTTATATACTTGGTTTGAGAAATAAAAATTCCTTGTTTTCTTTTACGTATCTGAAGACCCAGAAAGAAGGATATTTCTCCAAGTAATGACATTTCAAATTCATTATGCATTTCCTTTGCAAATTTATGGCTTAACCTGTCATCGGTACTTCCAAAAATAATATCATCAACATAAACTTCAATGAATAAAATACTCTCTTGAGTTACCTTGATGTAGAGGTTGTTATCTACACTTCCTTTTCTGAACCCTTCCTATTGTAGATATTTATCCAGTCTAGAGTACCATGATGTAGGAGCATGTTTTAGACTATAAAAGGCCTTCTTTAATTTACACACATAATCTACGTTCTCTAACAACTGAAATGCTTCTTGTTGTTCAATGTAGACTTCTTCTTCAAGTTCCCCATTCAGAAAAGATGATTTTACATCCATCTGATACACTTTAATATTTTTGGAGCATGCATAAGCTAAAAGAAATCAGATTGCTTCCATTCTGGCAACCGGGGAATATGTCTCTTCAAAGTCAATTCCTTCAACCTGTGCATATCCTTTACATAACAATATAGCTTTGTTCCTTATAACCTGTCCATATTCATTCAATTTATTCCTGTATACCCACTTTGTGTCGATCACATTCTTATCCTTTGGTCTTGGAACCAATTCCCAAGTGTCATTTTTCTCTACCTGATCCTATTATTCATCCATGGCCTTATTCCAAAATTCATCCTTGTTGGCCTCTATAAAATAGGTTGGTTCAATCATAGATGAGAGTGCTAGGTGTGTTTGTTCTAGTGAACGGATTCTTCTTCTAGTCTCAACTCTTGCACCTTTGTTTCCGATAATCTGAAATGAAGGATGATTCTTCTGTACTCATCTGTTAGGTTTCTTTGGAGGCACTTGTTGAACTAGGTTACCTCTATGCATATTTCCCTTTGGAACATATCACCTGCATTGATCAAACCAAATGAAATTCTCTTGTATGCATATTTCCACCAGTTGGTTCTGAATGAGGTTTTTAATTGATCGGGTTCTGCTATGAGTACCTAGTTGTATCCCAAAAACCAGTCTAGTAAACAAATCAACTCGAATCTGGAGATGAATTGCAATATCTGCTCCATAGGGGGGATAGGATAATTGTCTTTATCGAAAGATTGAATCAGATTTTGAAAATCCATGAATATTTGAATTTCTCCCAACTTCTTAATAGGCACCATGTTAGAAACCCAAGTTGAATGTCGAACTTTAAAAATGATTCGGGAATCTAGAAGTTTCTTCAATTCCTTTTGGATAAGAGGTTCGAGAGTTTGATGTATCTTTTTGAGATTTTGTGGAATGGCTTGACACCCTCTTTAATGGGGATCAAATTTTGTATTATCTGGGTGACATAAGTTTTCATATCGTCATAAGTTCAAGAAAAAACATCTTGATATCTATTGAATAGTTATGTGAATGTGTGTTTTTCTGCCTCTGAACAGCAGGGGCCCAGATTGACATACTTGGGTTGTTCAAATGTTCCAAGATTGACCAGAAAGTGCATCATGGTCAAACTATTGGTTTTTGGGTTGGAAGGCCTCGTAAATTTAGATTGCAGATCAAATAGTTTCTCAAGAGTCAATACATTCTTTAGGACACAGTTTTTTTTTACTTTGTTTGCCTCATCCCGATAAGTTTGCAGTTCTTGTTGATGGGATTCATCATCAATCACTGCATCTTGGAAAGTGTATGAACTAGTAATAAAGTTGATAATCTCGGTATCGCTATTGAATAATCACAAGTTGGTGACGTTGTTTAGTATTGATGGCCTGAAAATCATTTCAACCAAAAAACCATTGTTAGGAGGTATGAACCTAGATGTTGTGTTAGCCAATATATCTGCATCTATATTTTGATTATGAGGTATAGAAGTAATATTGAATGCATCAAAAGAGAAAATTAGATTCCATACCTCTTGTTGGTATGATTTGAGATGTGGTGACAGACAATAAATGGTATTTCTTACCTGTAGAACGATTATTTTAGAATCACCGAACACTTTGAGAGATTTCACCTTGCAATCGATTTCTTTTTTCAAACCTTGGATGAATGCTTCATATTCTATAGTGTTGTTGGTACATTCAAATTATAAGTGGTTGGATACAAGTGTCTTGTGTTGTTCAAGATCAATCTAGTAGGATACCAATCATGGACCTGTATTGTCTCTGATCTGTAGACTTTAAATCATCATCTTTGCTCAACTTGCAACTGGTTTTCATGGGAGTGATAACTAGTTTGCAATCTCCCATTTCGAACCTCTTTAGCATTTCTCTGATATACTTGGTTTGAGAAATAAAAATTGGTTGGTTTCTTTTACGTATCCGAAGACCCAGAAAAAAGGATATTTCTCCAAGTAATGAAATTTCAAATTCATTATGCATTTCCCTTGCAAATTTCTGGCTTAACCTGTCATCGGTACTTCCAAAAATAATATCATCAACATAAACTTCAATGAATAAAATACTATATTGAGTTACCTTGATGTAGAGGTTGTTGTCTGCACTTCCTTTTCTGAACCCTTCCTGCTGTAGATATTTATCTAGTCTAGAGTACCATGCTCTAGGAGCCTGTTTTAGACCATACAAGGACTTCTTTAATTTACACACATAATCTGCGTTCTCTGACAACTAAAATCCTTCTTGTTTTTCAATGTAGACTTCTTCTTCAAGTTCCCCATTCAGAAAATATTATTTTACGTCCATCTGATACACTTTAATATTTTTTGAGCATGCATAAGCTAAAAGCAATTGGATTGCTTCCATTCTGGCAACTAGGGAACATGTTTCTTCAAAGTCAATTCGTTCAACCTTTGCATATCCTTACATACCAATCTAGCTTTGTTCCTTGTAACCTTTCCATCTTCATTCAATTTATTCCTGTATACCCACTTTGTGTCGATCACATTCTTATCCTTTGGTCTTGAAACCAATTCCTAAGTGTCATTTTTCTCTACTTGATCCAATTATTCATCCATGGCCTTATTCCAAAATTCATCGTTGTTGGCCTCTTCAAAACAGGTTTGTTCAATTGTAGATGAGAGTGTTAGGTGTGTTTGTTCTGGTGAATGGATTCTTCTTCTAGTCTCAACTCTTACATCTTTTTTTTCTGATAATCTGATATGAAGGATGATTCTTTTGTACTCGTCTATTAGGTTTTTTTTGAGGCACTTCTTGAACTTTCTCTTCTACTTCTGTCGGATCCTCTTCATCTTCCCCTTCTACCTCTTTTTCATCTTCTACTTCTTCTTCGTAAAGTTGTTCCATTGATTCATTTTCTTCTTCCTTTAATTCTTGTCTACCTGTTCATCAATTGTTACGTTGATGCTTTATAGAACTTTTTTCAATCTCAGGTTGTAACACTTGTATGCTTTCCTTGTACTTGAGTAACCAACAAGTACTCCTTTGTCCACATGAGAGTCAAACTTTCCCATTCTGTCATCTTCTCTTTTGATGTATCATTTGCTTCCCAAAACTCTAAAGTGCTTCACATTTGTTGGTCTTCATTTCCATAGATGGCAGGGAGTTTTGTGAGTGTTGTTTATGAGAATTAATCTGTTTTGAATGTGAAATTTTGTATGCACTAACTATGTCCAAAACATATCTATCAATTTGGAATCCATTAACATTGTTCGAGCCATTTCATGTACTGTCTTATTCTTTCTTTCAACAAATCCATTCTGTTGAGGTGTCCTAGCAATGGATAATTGTCTTTTTATTCCATGCCTCCTCCAGTAGTCCATAAATTCCTTTGAAGTGAACTCTCCTCCATTATAAAATCTCAATCATTTGATTTTTGAATCCATTTCATTTTCAACCATTTCCTTGTAGACCTTGAAGTTTTCAAAATCTTTTGACTTATTCCTGATAAAGAAAATTGCATTCATTCTTGTATAATCATCAACTAATAACATAAAGTATTTCTCACATTTTAAACCCTTTGTTGTAGTTGGTCCAACTAGATCAATATGCACAATTTCTAGTGGTATTGTCGTTGAATATTCTTTTGATTTAAACCTGGTACACAACAATTATTCTCTGTAGTCAACTTCCATTCTTGCATAAAGTGTTGGTTGGTTTCGTGATCTGGGGCATTTCTCTAACTGCTTCCCTTTTGTTGACTTTGACAAGGTTATCAAAATGTATGTGACCCATTCTTCTATGCCATAACCAACTTTCATCTTCCTTTCCTAGGAAACACTTTTCATTTCCAATTTCACTTAATACATATATGTTGCCTGAAGTTCTCGCAACTATTGCAATCAATTTTCTTAAACCTTCTTTTCTTATCTCGCACTTTTGTGAATAGAAAGTAAATTTATGACCATGGTCACACATTTGACTCAAACTTAGAAGATTATGTTTCATATCTTCTACTAGTAGAACATTTTCTTCCTTGGTATTCTTGTTCCCAATTCTAACTATGCCTTTTCCAATGATTTTAACTGAATCATCATTTCTAAAGGAGACTGATCCATCTATTTCCTTCATTAATGTAAGAAACATGTCTTTATCATGTGTCATTTGTTTTGAACAACCACTGTCAACATACAAACCATGTTTCTTCTGCTTCGCTTGTAGAGTGAGTGTGCATTCTTCATTGCTATACTAATTATGCTTTCTTATCCATGTCCTTTTATGAGGTTCTTGTATGTGACTGTTGTTGATCTGTCGTGGTTCTCTAGGAGGGACTTTCATTCTACAATCTTTGGACATGTTTACAAATTTGTTACATTTGTAGCATTCCACTTCAGTGCTCAAAGATTCAAACCTGTTGTAACTTATTCTCTGTGTTTCACTAGGCCTTCTTGGATAACCCTTTTGTGTATGGCTTTCAAAGTTGTTTATGTTCCTGTTGTTAGCTCTGAATTTCACAGCTTTATGTCCAAAATTATTACATGCATAACATAAACCAAAAAATATAGTTTGATACCTAGGAGTTGAATATATTCTGAAAGGAGGTACTCTTATGAATCCTTCTTCTTCCCAAGGCCTATTTGTTTCTGTCAGTCGTTGATTCTGAAATATGAATCTTCTCAGTGGAGGAGTGTCCCTATAATTTTCGTTGTAGACTTTCATATCCCCTTTGATTGTTTCTGCATAGCTTTTTGGATATGTTTCTTTTTATGTTGTTTTGGAGCTTGATCCCTTTTCTGTCTAATTGTATCCAAGTCCGCACTTGTCATGATAAGGTTCTTGACTGATGATAATGTCATTCAAAACTTTTGAGTTGTTTTGCATACTTTTATTTTGAAGATCCTTTCTTAATGTGACAATTTTTGCTTCCAAATTTCCAATGATTGTGTCTCTTCCTTTCAGATTTTCTTTGAGTGTTTCTTCAATTTTTTTATATTCTTCAATTTGAACCTTCAAATTTGTGATCATTTGTTCTATTTCCTGAGTGTCTTCTTTCTTGTCTAGTTCTGCTTGTAGTTTCTTGTTTTTCTTCTTTTCTCTTCCGATAACTTATATGGCACACAAAAATTATTCTCTGTAGTCAACTTCTGCCTCTTCATATTCTCCTTCAGCCTCTTCATATTCTTCTTGAGGGTCTTATTTATCAGAGTCTTATACTGCCATGAATATAACTCTTTCTGTCTCACTATCACTGGCTTCATCTTCATCTGATGATGAGATGTCTTCTTTGGTGCATAAGCTTTTCTTGAAAAAATTCTTTGTGGTTCTTTTGCCTTTATATGTTTGTTTTCTATTTGAGTAACCTTCATCATTTATCTTTTTCTTATGAGGACATTTGTTAGAAAAATTACCAATACCATCACAATTAAAACAAATCAAAGGAATCTTACCTCTATACCTTCTGTTGGTTCCCTTGTTTAATCTTCTGACAAAGTTGGCCACTTCTTCATCATCTTCCAAGATGTCACTGCTGCTTCTATGTTCTTTTTCTTTCTTCTTTCCCTTTTGATTTGACCTTTTGGATTCTTTGAAGGCTGCTTCTTTTATATCTATATTTTCCTGTTCAGTTCTCATTTCATATGCTATGAATATTCCATGTAGTTATTCCATGCTTATTGAGTTGAGATATGCTCTTTCTTCTAGTGCTGATATCTTATGGTGAAATCTCGTAGAAAGAGATCTTAGTACCTTTTGAACAATTACAAATTATTTGATTTCTTCTCCCAATCCCAAGATTTCATTTATGGTTTCATCGACTCGTAAAATGTAAGCTGCAATGTTCTCATCTTCCTTCATATTTAGTTGTTTGAACTGACCTCTATAAGTTTGAAGCTTTGTTGCTTTGACTTTTGAATCTCCTTCATAAATATTTCAAAGTTTGTCCCAAATCTCTTTAGAGGATTTACAATGTGCAACTCTGGTGAATACCTATTCTCCAAGACCATTCAGAAGTGCATTTGTGGCTTTGGAATTATTCTGACCAAGTTTCATTGCTTTGTCATTTGTCGGCGGAACTGTTGGTGTTGTGTATCCATCTACAATTGATTGCCAAATTTCAAATCCATGTGCCTGTATATATGTCTTCACCCTTATGCTCCAAAATGCATACTCATGTCCATCAAAAAGTGGTATTCCATTTTAACACATGTTTTTTCTCTCCATGATCTACCTTTTAGTGGTTAAACTGATTTCTGAATGAACCTGGTTTGATACCAATTGTTGGATTACTGAGAGGGGGGTTGAATCAGTAATAGATCAATTTGATCCTTTTTAACCGTATAATGAAAGTGTTATATCAATGTATCATTATCATCCAATATTTGTAGAGTAAATAAACAATGAACAAATGAACAATCATACACATAAACATACACAATACACCAGTGTTTTTACGTGGAAACCCAAAGCGGGAGAAAACCACATAATGTTTTTTCTTATATGTCTTGAAGAATTACATTCATTGGAAGCACCAACTTCCTTTGTTTTCCAGCTACAACTGGAAGGAGGCTCCATCCCCCTAGTTTCTCAGGCTACAACCTGAGAGAAGCTCCAACTCCTCAATTATCTGGATACAACCAGAAGGAGGCTACAACCCCCTATGTTCTCCAGCTACAACCGGAACATGGTTACAACCATCTTTTCTTACCCCATCCAACCACCCTGACGTATAAGTAGAATGATGGAACCACTGTCACACTACCACTGTGAGATATACTGCTGTAAACCTCTACCAAACAACCTGTACCAATAACCTGAACCATGTTTGAGCCATGCATCAACTTGTACCTCAATCTATAATCAACTTGTACCATTAAAAAGTGCATCAATCATGCACCAACATGTACCAAACAACCTGCAATCAACTTCTACCATAAACAAGTGCATGAAACATGCACCAACCTGTACCTCAACCTGCAAACCTTCCTTAACTTTAACAACAAGAGTCTAGAATTTTTATCAAACTTTACTTTGGTCGCACTTGACTAGTTTTGGATTAGTCAACAACCCTAACTTGAAATAATCATAACTATGTACCTGTATTGAATAAAGATCTGAAAAAATTACACAATGTTATTCAGTGTTTTTTATGCAATTCTTGCAGATGTCACTACTTGGAGCCTCTCAGAAAAGGAGTTATAGAAAAAATGACATACCTTGTTGAATTTTGTCTTATTCTAGAGAGAGAAATTGTAGAGTGTCCCCCACAAGGAATATTTTTTGTATGGATCTGAAAATGTTACACAGAATACTACAGACTGTACTCTAACCAACACATTTGGTATTACTTAATTTGGATATGTTATGAATAAGTTATGGCATTTTTACTGGAAACACTTGTTTTAGACTAGTTTCAGGACTAGCCACAAACCCTATTTTCCACAGAGTGTAACTCCAAAAATACAACAACCCACAAGGTGAAATTCGTACCAAAACTACTTGGATATGTTTCCTTAATGGCCTCCCAATTTCACGTTCTGAATCATTCTAGAAAAAAAGTTATTGCGAAAATGGTGAGATGACCTATAAATAACATACCTTAGAAAGCATCATCAAAAGAATTTATCCTCCCTTGAATTTTGACCTTATTGCTTCACCTTCCCTATCAAATTTGGCTTATATATCCTTTGGTTTCCTCAGTCACCTTTAGATATTCAATATGCTCAAGTGTGATTAAAATGAGAGAGCCTTGCCTCTTATTTATACTCTCCAAGTATCTTCCTTAGAAGCATCTTCTAGGCCACTTTGTCCACATAGCCACTTTGTCCACATAGTCACATATGTCCAACTTTTCCCAATTTTCCACTTTTCCATGTATCCAATAGAAACTTGACCACTTAACCCATTTTCCTCAATTTAGGGTTAACCTTCTTATAACCACTTTCCATAATTAGAAATTTCTCCATTTACTTTATTATTTAAATAATCCTCCTTGACTTTGTCACTTCACTTTATTATTTAAATAATCCTCTTTGA